>JBCNJP010009499.1:0-29087 GCA_039602395.1 Deinandra increscens subsp. villosa
GTTCTCTTTGATATAGTCACGATTTTTTGAATTTCTAACCCTAACTCGGAATCGTCATCTAAGCTGCTGTGTTCTAGTCGTTTTAAACGAAGTTTTGAAGTCTGTATTGTGATAGGAATTGATAAAAGGTAGTTATACTTGCTCATTGTTCATGTATGAAGATTTTGATGTGTTTACGAGTTTGTTGCAGGTTCAAAAATGGAGGTTTCTGGTGTTTACGATCGGCGTGGTGAAGAAGACAACCTTTCGGATTTACGATCCGAGTTTACGATTGGGTTTACGACCGACGTTTACGATCCAGTTTACGATCGGACTTAGGGCTTTTTAAAGTGTTTACGACTGGACTTGGTGTTTCCGATTGGGCTTATTGGTTTACGAGTGAACTAATTTGGATTCGATCGTGAACCCACATTTTGAATCGTAAACCCATTTATAAGATCGTAAACATGTGTTATGAATCGCAAACACACTTAATAATTGACTTAAAATCATAAACACTTAACATTTTTGAAATCTCATTTAACTTAAGTTAAAATTAATGGTATTTGTGAACGTGTGTTTCAAAATCAAATATTTTCCCTAAAGTTTAAATTGAAATTTTGTGAACTTCAAAAGTAAAAATTTGATCTTCAAATGAACTTCGTCAAGGGTTAATAAACTTAATTGCTCTTTAACGAACAAGTCTGATACATGTGTCTTGTCTTTCTCAGATGGCAGACGAGATGCTCGACGAAGAGATTAAGTTTGAACCGGATCATTGCATTCCAGCATATCTTGAAGATCCTCCGGAGAAGCATATGGAACTATTTTATTCTCTGGTGGCAGGGATGAATGTTTGCAAAATCAACCATGCACTGAGGACAAGGGTCTAGCGGCGCAGCTTGTTGCCCGCTTACCCGCCACCTCTTTGTAATTTGTTGTGCTTTAATGAAATCCATGTTACGTAACGGGTAACGTAAAAGGATTACTAAAAAAAAACTTGTGAGAGAGTTCTGGGGCACAGCTAGAGCCAGTGCAGACAAGACACAGATCTCAGCTACTATTTAGAACAGGCCGATTATTATTCTGGAGGAAGATATAAGGAAAGGGCTAAACATCAATGATCGAGCTGTTGATCCGATTGAGTATTCCAAGGAAGTTGTTTTGGCGGGTGCTCAATCCATGGGATATGAAGGAAAATTCCCGCCTATCTTTAAAAAGCTGTTGCCACATTACTGGAGGTGCCTGGCTCATTACATGCAGAAATCTTTTCTGGGCAAAAGAACAAGCTTCGATCAGCTTAACAAGCTACATGGAACTGCATTCGTCGCATTGGCCTTGGATTGGAACTTTAACTTCTCCAAGATGATGTTACTTGACTGGATAGGCAATGCAGACTTGAGCGCACGTGAACAGTTCCTGATGACACCTAGGTTTGTTCAAATGGTGGTCATGGAGAAGTACCCAATGATAGAAGAGAGAATAGAGAAGCTGGATATAAAGGTTATGGATTGTGGAGTATTTGGTCTTCAGACTCAAGATAGAAGGGGTAGAAATAGCTTTGAAGGAAGACTTGAATGGGTAAAGAGGGGTGCATTTCCCGAGGTAGCCAGAGAGCAAGAAGTTGAAGAACCTGAGCCTGCAACCGATGTGCCAATTGTTAATGCAAGTGTGGCAGAAGATCAAGACATAACAACAACTCCAGCTGTGAATGTGATGGAAGAATCTGAGGTGATCCCGTCTGATGAAGAAAATGTCATGGATGATATTTTTGCTGATCAAGATGATGACATATATGGGGATTTGGGACCCATCAGTCACAAGAGATCGAGGGATGACATGCTCATGTCTTCGAGCAGCGATGCAACCCCTCCCGAGCTGAGTCTGAATATGGAGGATGTACTTGAAGAACCCATCCCTGCTCGTGAACCATCTCCAAGGAAGAAGACTGATCCAAGAAGCATAAGGTTCAAATTTACAAAGACTAGCTCAAGTCTGTTAATGGTCCATCCATTAGAGTCTAGCTCTCAAAGTCAACCTACTTAAGAAGAAAACCCTGCACAAACTGCTGAAGTTCAACCTGCCCAAGTACAGACTGAAGGTCCTCTTCTGACCGAACGTAGCCCTGTTCGGGAAGAAAGGCAATTTCTGGAAGTTGACAACACTTTTGTTGTACCCAGTCCAGTGAGAGTGAGCGTCTCAACTGTGACAAGCCTGCCACCGACCATGCCTAGCTTTCGTCCATTCCAAGTTGCTGAGCTCCCAATCGAAATGAGGATAAGCGTTGATCCTCATATTAACTTTCTGATGTCTCAGAACAGAATCAGAGAGAATGAGATAAAAGCTCTCCAGGCTGAAAACAGAAGATTACAAGAGAAGGAGGTGGCAGACAAGAACAGAATGAAGTATCTTTATGAGGCCCTGATGGACTTGAAGAAGAAATTTACTGGTTTAAAGAGTGTTGTGGAGTCCAACACTTCAGGTGCCGCAGCTCAAAGTTCATCTCAAGGAGTGCAAGGTGCAGAAACTGTGAATGTAGATGAAGGAGATGACACGATTGATATGTCTGACTATGCCCGTAGTGGAAGGGTCATCTCCAAAGCACCAGAAGGCCATGACAACTGGTTCAAGGAGTTCTTTCAAGGACCAGCCCCCACTCAATACACCATTGATGTAGGTGAAAGCTCAATAGACAAAAGAGAGAGTCGTGAACCCATTCTGTGCTGGCACTATGATTCAGAGAAGAAATTGTTTGCCATAATCCGTGACGGCTACAGTCCAGTGGAATACTACAGAACACGTGCTCAATTTCATACCTGGACTGAGCGTGAGATTAGAAGCCTCTGAGAGCTCCTTACATCAACAGATGGAACAGCCCTGAAGGAGATCTTATTAGAAACAATTTGCTGAGCCATCTAGAAGATAAATTTGCAAATTTTGAGCTAAGGCAAGTAAGATGGGTCGAGACTGGCACTGACCCAGTGACTGGAGAGTCCATAGGTGAAGCAAGGAGACCACCCACCAAGCGCACAAGAGTAATCAACATGTTGGATGAGATTGAAGATGGTACTCTGGTCAAAAACTTTGACTGTTGGTGTTATGATCCAACAACTCATGAGGTGGTGGTGCTCTGCAAAAGGATGGGGCAATTCCGCTTCCACGATCCGGTCGATTTGCTAAGATTTGGTGAAAAGGATATCAAGCTCCTCGCCTCACAACCTATTCTCGGAGATGAGAATGATATGGAAAACGCTATAAGGGTGGGAATCTTCCATGGTTCAGCTAACCGGATTGTGGCGAATGGATGGTGGTCGAACAACGTTCAGAATACTTTCAGATTCGATCTGCTACTGCCGTAAGTGGTCTAATGATTCATGCCTAGGGGAAGATTGTTGGGTTGTATTTATTTGAGGCATGAAAATTAGTTTTGGGCTAGCTTGTTA
This sequence comes from Deinandra increscens subsp. villosa, assembly GCA_039602395.1. Lineage (NCBI taxonomy): Eukaryota > Viridiplantae > Streptophyta > Magnoliopsida > Asterales > Asteraceae > Deinandra > Deinandra increscens. The sequence goes on from JBCNJP010009499.1 coordinate 3,423, forward strand.
TTGGTTTTGGGCTTAATTAGTTAATGTTTTGGGCCATGTGGGCCAATTTTCTTTAGTTTATGATTGGGCTTATTGTGTTTACTATTGGACTAGGGTTTGTAAGAAGGCACTATATAAGCCTTTCATGTTTATGATTAATCTAAGCTTTTCAAATACAGTTTACGATTTCTGTGCTCATTTCTTGTTTACGATCAGCTTCAACTAGTAGTGATTCTCATTCAAGATTAGATCTTTACCTTAGATCTAGTCTATTTCTTCTACTTGTTTCTTGAATCAATCACACACGAGGTTTCCGCACTCGTTTGTGATTAGATATCGTGTTCGTGATCAGATTTCGAACCTACACAAAGTAGCACTTAACAGTTAACATATAATTAACAACATGAACAAAAACATAAATCCAAACTAAAATCTCTAAAATATGATAATTGTTGAAAAAGAAGATTTTTTTACACCTAAATATCAAGATCGAATACCAAAGCATAATAGAATTCAACTAACAGTTACAATGCTAAGATTTGGAACAATATAACAAATATGAAAATTGAATATAAAAAAACCCACAACCCAAATTATTGGGAGAAAAGTGAAGAAACTTTTGAATTGTTGTTCAAGGATCTGAGATGTATCTTCTTATCAAACCGATAATAGACACCATACAAACAACTGCAAAAGGATTACCTTTCTTGCTTCTCCTAGCCTGCAAATAAGTAAGAGTCTAAGAACTAAATATTAAAGTAAAAAAGTTTTTAAAAAAATTTGTTCTAACTAAGCAAATACACATTAGGAATTACCTCATGACCAAGTTGGTTAGTCAAGAAAATCATGTCGCTGTCTGAAAACATCGGCTCATCCCTTCAGTCGAAACTTCATCTTTATTAGCATCAACCAAACACAAAACCCGGTGACCTTGAACCCATAACACTGACATCTTCCATCAGCCCCAATGATTTTGAAACTGTGTTCAAAGCCATCGTTTCATCAGCCTTCTGGCAAACGGTGCTCGATTGTAACCCACTCTTTTTTAATTAGATTAAGGTCAGAAAGCAAAGGCGAGTAGCAGCAGTGGTGGGAGACATGTTTAACAGCAAGATTTGTTGCCGATTAGAGGCCGGAATTTTCAATCTTTGGTCTACCGTTTCGAGCATTCATCAAATGTGAAGAAGAAGAGAGCGCCATTGGTCTTGACGAGGATAGATAGTTTAACCGTTAACGTGATCGAGATCATAGCAACTTCGTCTATATCATCTTGAATTCTGGAATCCATTTGATTGCGTCTGATTGAATTGGTCACTCTAAACGAAATTCCAATATTTTGATCGAGAAAGCCATACGTAATTGATTGAATTTTACAGTTACGAGTTACCACAACTTTAGGATTGCATTATTTCCAATATATGCATAATGACGTTGATATCCCTAAACGAATTTAATAAATAACAAATAATTAAAAAGAATATGTAGTCACGATTGGTTCTCGCATTTTTTTTTAGTTCTCGCAGTTTTTTTAGTTCTCGTTTGAACGTCTACATATATATAGGGTTAGGATCCTGCAAAAACAAAAATTTTTGTGAAAACTGCGAAAACACATATTAAAACTCACGTAACTTTTTCATACGTTAAAGAATTTTCATAAAATTTGCATCGAAAGTCTTAGAATTACGTTATCTTTAATTCTGGAGCAAAATATTACAAAAAACTTAACGTTTTTTTTTCTTCGTGTGATGCACATGTGTGCATCATATAATTAAAAAAAAGTTATAAAATGTTATTTTTTTATTTAAATCTAAAGATAACACAACTATATATTTAGGGTGCAATTTCTTTTTAAACCTATTAATGTATATCACATGTATGAAGGTTTTTTTGTAATGCACATGTGCACCACACAAACAAACGCAAAAAAAAATAATGAAAATATATGACATATGGTACGACTAAGAAAAAAAATATTAACTCATACTAAAAGTATGAGTTTTTTGTGATGCACATGTGCACCACAAAAAAAAAATAATTAAAAAAGCGTTAAGTTTTTTAAAACTTTTATAGGAGTAAAGATAACATAATTTTAAGACTTTTGGTGCATATTTTTTTTAAACAAATATTAACGTATGAAAAAAGTTATGTAGGTTTTAAGATTTGTTTACGCAGTTCTCACAAAAAAAAAATGATGTTTTCGCAGGATCCTTCCCCTATATATATCATACTATTATATAAAAGAAAAGTTTTGGAACCCATTACATTCTCACATTCCACATCAAAATAATTTTCCCTCCCAAATCATCCTCTTATTCTTAGTTTTTGTTCTATGGCAATAAATAAAAAAACAGGGAGATTTACATATATCCCCTTACTAAACCAATCAATTACATATATACCCAAGCCTAAATTTCAATTACATATATCCCCTCCTTTATACAAAATTACTCAATTATCCTTAAAGAAATTAATTAAAACAACAACAACAAAAAAAAACACGAGTTAAATACGATTTGTATCCCCGTGGTTTGGGGATTTTATCCCTTTGAGTCCATTTTTTAAATTATTAACAAATCACGCCTCATGGTTGTATTTTTTTGCCATTTGAGTCATTGAGTTTGCATTTTGTTGCCAAATAAGTCCCAGAGCCTAACAGAGGTTAAATTTTCCTGCTAAGTGGAAGGGGCATTTCAGTCATTTTACTTATAATGTACTACTTATATAAGTTACCAAAATTAAAAGGACTATTTTGTAACTTTATTGAATATCTTTAGAAAAAACGAAGTCTGTCTCTCTCACCAAATCATTAACCTATCACCTGAATTTTCAACTTTGAACTACCACCGCCGGAGGAATCGCCATCGTCTACCACCGCCGAAGAGATCGCCACCGTCTACCACCGCCGAAAAAAAGAAATCGTCATCATCAAACGCAAGTACTAAGACTCCGTCGCTCCAGATCCGAACTTTTCTCTCCAGGAAACTGCGCCTCCCCCATCATCATCCTTCTTCCTTCTTCAAGCCGCCACCACCACCACCCTTCTCCATTCTTTGAATCTGTACATCAAAGAAGCAAACACCGTCTATTTTATCTTGATTCGTTGATTGATTTCCTTTTACTTTGACCTTTGATTTATCTTAAACAAGGGATGCTTGAATAATAATCTTCACAACCGAACTAGGTTGGAATGAATAGACTGTAGGCTGGATAAAGTTTGAAGAGCGGTTTGCAACCAAATATAGGATTTAGCATCAGATGTAATATTCCATGAATTTACAAGTTAAATACCTTTTTTTCTTTACAAAATGTGTAGTGTAGAAAAAAAGAAAGACTGTAGCATCAAACCGAACCACTTTAGCATCAAACGACGGAAAATGTCGGGTCGAAGCCCTACGTCGGCCGCCGGCCGCCGAGTTATTATCCTCTCCAACGACGGAAAACGTTGCGGATGTTGATGAGTCGGAGCGGTAGCCAGAGATTGGCTGCTCGTGACGAATTACAGATCGAAGAGCTAGCGATATTGATTCGTCGGAAAGTAGGAGAACGGCGGTGACGGGGATAAGAGATGAGTAGATGGAGTGGTGGTGGAGGTGGTTTGATGTTCCGGCACGACGGTTGGATAGCGCTGAGGTCGTCGTCGTCGTAGGAGGCCGGACAGTTCCGTACTATCTCGATCTCTAGGTTGTCGGAACTGGAGATTGGAGGAGTGTCGGGGAGGACGGTAGCCAGAGATTGGTGTTGACGGTGTTGGGTGTTAGGTGGGGGAAGTCTGAGTTAGAAAAAAAAAAGTGAGTTAGGGTTTTTATTTTTATTTAGGCTGTTTAATAAAATTAGAAAAATACTTCCCTAATTTTGTTAAGTTATACAAATAGTCCCTAATTTATAAATGACTTGAATACCCTTATGTTTAACAGAAAATTTTAACTCTGTTAGTTCTAGGGACTAAAATGGCAAAAAAATACAACCATGAGGAGTGATTTGTTAATAATTTGAAAAATGGACTCAAAGGGTTAAAATACCCAAACCACAGGGACGCAAATCGTATTTAACTAAAAAAAACACAATCTCTCTTTATTTCTATACTCTCTGCCTCTCTTTATCTAATCTCTCTCTAAACAATTTCTCTTGTTTACATCGAGATGATGCTCTTTTGAATTGAATTGGGCATTTTGTTCACAAGGTCTAATTGTTTCTTCACCATTTAGGAGATGGCATAGGAGAGTCGGCATAATCCTTGGGTTTATGATTGGATACCTAATCTTGTAGCCCTAGTTCTATCGCTTTTTAAGATTTTGAGTAAACGAAGCTATTAACGTCGAACTAATCAGTCGCGTTTAGCACAGATGCAGCAAACGAAACGGAAACACGATTGCTGTTGTTTCACGAAACAAAACCGCAAGTGTCGTGCGAATGGTTAACAAGGATGTTGAAATTAGAGAGCAGAAACTGCAATTACCTCAACAACACCGAGTGAGTAGCGGGAATTTCTTATTCTGTGAAGGTGAGAAGGAAATGTACGAATTGGAACAACTGGAAATTTCAAATTTCACATTCATCCGACCCTAGCCCAACAATAGTTTAATGGGGAGCTGGGTTGTTTATATTTGTTATTTTAGAAGGTATTCACGTTACATCTATTTTGGGTGGAAGATTTGAATCGGTTTGTGATTTGTTTTTACTTCCTATGTTGTGTGAGTTTCTTTCTTTAGTTCTTGAATGAGGATACAAAAACAATGGAGGGTGCTTCACGTTTGGATTTTTTATTTTATAAACATTCTCTATTGATCTGTATTTGGTTTTTTGCTTTTCGTATCACTTTCGAGATGCATTTGGAAGCCATTTTAATATGTAATTAAATATATTAAGAAGGTAAAATATATAAATATAAATAAGGGTAATATAGTCATTTAATAAATTATTTTTAATGAGTTGGGTAAATATGTAATATATATGTTTAGGAAAGGGGATATATGTAATTGAATTTTAAACTTGGGTATATATGTAATTAAAGAACTTAAGAAGGGGATATATGTTAAAGCCCCCAAAAAATATTATTGTATAGATAATCACCACCTAATTAATCAATTATTTGTATTTCCATGGCAATAAATAAAATTCATTTATTGTAGGGATAATCACCATCATAATTAATTAATTATTTTAAAAAAATCTTTTTTCTATTAAAATAAAAGTTTTAGATATATATTCGACTTTTTATTTATTGCTTCCTAAATTATTTAATAACCAATTAGTTAATTACTAAATTAAGTATATAATATAGTTTACTAAATTACAGTTTAAGAGTTCCATAACCGTTTTATTTACTTTATAGTTTACCAATTATTTACTTTAACAATTTTTTTTCTTTTATACAAGTACTTTCTGTACTTTATTATCATTATTAATTTTTTTAAACCCTAACCGTGCGATAGATATCTTTTTTAAAATCTCAGCCGTGCGATGCACGGGGTATAAAAACTAGTATAAATATATATGAAGAGGATAATTAGAAAACACTCTTATTATTAGAAAACCTAGAAAACCTTATCTAACCAATCAGAAAATTTCTTCTATTTTTGTTTTTTATTTTATAAAAAGGGTAATATGGTAACTTACCATATTCTAATTTAGTAAACAATTCTTTAATTTAATGACAATTAACTAATAACCTACATTAGTTAATTTAATGACAATTCACAATCAATTTATCTGATCTCCATAATAAACTCCCGTTTTTTATTTGAATTACTTTCATGTTCATTCAACTTCTTTTCGACAATCGCTATTCTTACTTTCTACATCGTTGTTGTTACAGCGATGTAACAACATTCTGTTTTATTGTCACAAATATTGTTACAATACTGATACTTTTTTTTTTCTGTTTCAAAACTTCACTACAATTACATGATTGTCACATATCTAATGTTTAATTTGATTATACGTATGTAAAATTATTGTTACACATATGTAACCTTCAATTTTTTCTTGAAAAATATACATGAAATTACTGTTACACGAATGTAACACGAATATATATTAAACTGTGTAACAATCGTTACTCTGGTGATGAACTGGTGATCAACGATTTTTTTTTTATAAATTAGGTTTGTTTTTTATTTTCTAAAATTTGGTCTGAAATTTGAAATTAAAGGAGAGAGAGCGAGAGAAAAAGAGAGAGAGATATTTTAGAAAAAAGAAGATTGAAGAGAGAAATTGATTAAAATATTTATTAATAAAAATGTCATTTGTCTATTATGTATTTTATTAAACCCTCCAAATTTACCATCTTGTCCCTATATAGGGTGAGGTTATTGTGAGAAGTTTAGTTTGAATAAGAAGGATAAGAAGGAATCATAACCATTAGATTTTCAATTAAATAAAGATCTATGGCTCAAAATATTCTTGGTAGAATTAGAGAGAAAAACTAAAGAAAACAATAGATAGAAGGGTATTTTTGACTTTTTATCAAATTCCCCATATTTTTTAAACCTTCATAACTCTTAGATACGACATTATTTTTTAAAAAAAATTACACCATAAAAATGAGCGTTTTTTATCTTTAAAACGCGTACAGTGTTGTTATATATAAAATTAAAAAAAATTTACTCTTTCGATCGTATCAAAATGTTCAGATTATTGTGTCATTGTGTCATTGTGTCAAAATGATTAGATCATTGTGTCAAAATTGTTCAGATTATTGTATCATATTGTGTCAAAATGTTCAGATCATTGTTTCATATGATGCTAAAAATCGAAAGAGTATTTAATTTTATATATAGCAACACTATATATACTTTTGACACGACGACACAATGACACAATGATCTGAACATTTTTGACACAATCACACAATGATGTGTTAAAATGTTCAGATCATTGTTTCATATGATGCCAAAAACCGAAAGAGTATTTAATTTTATATATAGCAACACTATATATACTTTTGACACGACGACACAATGACACAATGATCTGAACATTTTGACACAATGACACAATGACCTGAACATTGTGTCAAAATTCGAAAGAGTAAAAAAACCATTTTTTATATAGCAACACTATATGCATTTTAAGGATAAAAAATGCTGGTTTTTATGGTGTAATTTTTTAAAAAAAATAATTTCGTATGTGAAAGTTATGAATTTTTAAAGAAAATGGGGGAAGTAGATAAAAAGTCAACAAAAGTGACTAAGACTAAACTACCCCTCCTTCCTTTTTTATTAGATCAAGATCCGCTGGCTAAAATTCATTCTTATCCTTCTTACCCAAAACAAATTTCTCATTTGAACATCTCCCTATATATAGGGTATATATATATAGATTTGGGGTAGAATACATCAACCAAAATCACTACATCATCTACATCAACCCCCTTTTAAAAAAAAAACACTTTCTTTAAAAAAAAATTTAAAAAACATCATAAGTCAAATCGATATATATTCTTTCTGGAACTATTTTTTTTTTAATTTTTATGGCGTTTTTATTATTTAAAAAAAAGCCAAAAATACAAAAAAAAAATTCAAAAAATGTGTGTTTTGGTGCGTCTAGAAGAATGGTGTTTTTAGAAAAAAAAATTAATTAACAAAAAGTATTTTTTGGTGTTTTTTTTGAAGAAAAAAAAAACCGAAAAAAAACACCAAAAAAAAAACACCACAAAAATTAAAAAAAAAAAAGTGTTCTAGGAAGCTAACATAGCGATTAGAGGTATAGTGTTTTCAAAAAAAAATAAAAAATTTGTTAGAAAGTATTTTTTGGTGTTTTTTGTGAAAAAGAAGGTTGATGTAGTGATGTAGGGAATTTGGTTGATGTAGCCTAACTCAACTCTCTCTCTATATATCTATATCTATATCTATATATATATATATATATATATATATATATATATATATATATAGGGAAGGGTTCCGTGTAGACCCCTTAAATTTTGTAGACCCCGTAGACCCTATAAAACTCAATAAAAATAAAACTCAGTGTTGTAAATTTGGTTTTTTTTATTACGATAAGCTTTTAAGAACCAAAAAAATAAATAAATAAATTTAAAAAAAACAAAAAACATTAAAAATCGAACATTTTAAGACAATGAGTTTTAAAATAATGAGTTTTAAACGCAACACTGGGTTTTATTGAGTTTATTGAGTTTTAAACTCATTGATTTTTAAAACTCATTGTCTTAAAATGTTCAATTTTTAATGTTTTTCGTTTTTCTTTTTTTTTAATTGTCTTTTTTTGTTCTTAAAAGCTTATCGCAAATAAAAAAAACTAAATTAACAAAACTGAGTTTTATTTTTAGTGAGTTTTATAAGGGGTCTACGGGGTCTACAAAAAATAAGGGGTCTACACGGATCTTTTACTATATATATATATATATATATATATATATATATATATATATATATATATATATATATATATATATATAGGTAAAAGATCCGTGTAGACCCCTTATTTTTTGTAAACCCCGTAGACCCCTTATAAAACTCAATAAAACTCATTAAAACTCACTAAAAATAAAACTCAGTTTTGTTAATTTAGTTTTTTTTATTTGCGATAAGCTTTTAAGAACAAAAAAAAGACAATTAAAAAAAAAGAAAAACGAAAAACATTAAAAATTGAACATTTTAAGACAATGAGTTTTAAAAATCAATGAGTTTAAAACTCAATAAACTAAATAAAACTCAGTGTTGCGTTTAAAACTCACTATTTTAAAACTTATTGTCTTAAAATGTTCGATTTTTAATTATTTTTGTTTTTTTTAATTTATTTATTTATTTTTTTGGTTCTTAAAAGCTTATCGTAATAAAAAAAACCAAATTTACAACACTGAGTTTTATTTTTATTGAGTTTTATAGGGGTCTACGGGGTCTACAAAATTTAAGGGGTCTACACGGAACCCTTCCCTATATATATATATATATATATATATATATATATATATATATATATATATGTAACGTCCCAAATTCTTTATGTGACTTTTATTTGGGAATGTTTTATTTTGTGCGGGAAGGGTCGGGTATGTGTAGTTAGTAAACACATCCTCGACGGGTTTATTAAAATATTAACTTAGTTATTAAAGTTATGTTTGTGACTAGTTAAGTATTTACTAAAAGATTGGGGGGTTCAAAGGGTAAATATGAAGATTTGGTACAAAGGGGTTAAGTAGCATAAAGGGGAGGGGCTGATTATGTAAGATTAGGATTTCAATAAAAGAAAAAAAATCTGGGGATGAGCCCCAGACGTCATTTGCGAACCAGATAAGGGAGGGAGAGAGCTAAACTTAGTTCTTGACCTAAATCTTCAAATTGGTGGGATTTTCTTGGAAGAAGTTTGTTGGGAAAGCCAAAATTGAGCACAAGAGGGTGTCTAGGCTGCTAATCTACCCCCATTTCTAATTTCCTGCATCAAGTAAGTAAGTTTGATGTTAGGTGATTTTATGGGAAATCAAAGATAGGTCAAATTGATGTTAAAGGTTGTTATGTAGGAACTTGTATGCCTAATTGATGCATGATTTTGCCCCTGCATGTTTATATTTTTTCATGATTGTTAGTAAGATTGTAATGGGGTTATAACCCACCTCATGTGAATCGAAATTAGGAATAGATGGGAGGTTGGGTTGGGTTTCTAAATCATAAGAGCTTGATCCTTATGAAAGATTAGTAATTCCATATGAAATTTGATAAATGTATACATTTATAGTTAATGATGGGTTGAATGGAATGAAGGAATACTTCATACAAGTAAGAATATTAGTTTTGCACGCTAGGTGTTCGAGGAAATGCCTAGGTGAAGATTTATTAAGTTTGAGGCATGAATTATTGCATAAATTGAAGTATTGTGTCATGAGATATGAAAGTGTGTATGTGCTTATAATGATAAAGGTCTAGAAATGCCTAGACTTTGGTCTTCTTATTCATGAGGCTTGTGTGTGTATGAAAATTTAGAGTCAAGTGTGCCAACACTTGACATGGGTTCATTATGTACATTTGTATTTGCAAGAATGTGGATATTCATGATTAACTAATAATCATGGTAATATAGGCGAATCCGGTGGAAGCTCAAGCCACCAACGTGAAGGGAAAGCTAAAAGTTAAACGCTCAAGGTAACGTAAGATATGTTTAGTGACCTCATGTTAAACATGAGCGATCATACTCTATTAGTATTGTACTTGCATTGAATTGAATGGCATATTTAATGATTCGGTAGAATATGGGTTGGAGTAACCATCCTAGAAAGCAACAAGAGGTAGAATTCAAATTTGACCCGTTTGGGTAAGGTGGAATTTAACCCGTTTGGGTAAGATGGAATTTGACCCGTTTGGGTAAGTTGAAATTCGACCCGTTTGGGTAAGATGGAAATTTTTGATGCTACCAAATCAAGGTAGATATCTAGTTGATAATAAACCATGTTCTAAGTATGTGCATCCAAAAGAGGTATGTTATGATGTATGCAACGGGTCAAACGGGTTGGGTCATGTTCTCTAACACCTTCTAACTTGTTCTTTGACACTTAGTGCGAATAGAAATCGAAGTTCATTTTATAGAATGATTTCATGATTTTATGACATCTAAAGAGGTGGTGGAAATTGAGATTTATGGAAGTTTGGGGTAAAGGGGGCAGAATTTGTGATTCGTAGGCTACGAATCAGCGCAGCCTACGAATCTTGAAAGCTGTCTTTTTATGGAAGATTGGGGTGAAGGGGGCAGAATCTGTGATTCGTAGGCTACGAATCTGGGCAGCCTACGAATTATGAAAGCTGTCTTTTTTTTGAGATGGTGATTTGTAGGCTACGAAGTCATGGTAGCCTACGGATTTTGCAAGCTGTCTTTTTTTTTTAAAGAAATTATGTTTCGTGCTGATTGGTCACTATTATGCCATTAATACTAATACGTTACTAGTATTGGTGACAGGTAATAAGAACGAAGTGCAAGCGGGTCCAGGTTGAGCATTTTGAAGAATGAACCGAACACCTAAGGATGGGTCGTATTAGATGGAGACAGTCGTCGTCCTATTTTGATATTTGACCGTGTACTCTGATATGATGATTTTAAGATATCAAACTTATAACTTATTGAATGCTAATGGTTTGATGGTCATAAATGGATCCGTTTTTTTTTTAAAAAATTCGGGGACTACTTTTATTAAAGGATAACTGATTAAAGATGTAGTGGGGTGCCACAAGTTGGTATCAGAGCCATGGTTTGAGAGATTCAAGTGTTGCGGGACACTTGAACTCAAACCAAGCGCTCGGGGGATTGATATGGTGTTCGGTTCAAGGCTCAATCGGGTGACCCGGTAAGTAGTTAGTGTTATTTAAATTCTAAATATCATTGACATTAAGTGAACAAGTACGAACTTGAATGTACGTGATGTGTACAATTCAAGTAAGAATGTAAAAGATGGGATGAAACTAAGCATCTGGGGGGATGAATGAAATCTCGTATCCAAATGCGTAAGATGTAATAAGAGGGCCGGGTTGGCCTAAGAGGTATGAGCAAGATGTAAGAATGTTGAAATGATCCCCAATTGTGATATTCACAATGCGGGTAAGATTGAAATAAATAAGAGTGGTGATGAATGATCTACTTGTAATGACTAGTGGATAGTTATGTTGAACTTTGCTTTCACATAACACGTATAGATTGTTAATAAGATGCTAACCTATTGTAAACTTTCAGTTGCAATGGTGAATGAAGATGATCAAGGTGGAGCTTTGACGGAAGCCATGCTGGTGGAAGTCAAAAAGATTGTGTCTGATGAAGTTGAGACCTCCGTGGATGCTAGTGTACGGCTCCACGTGGGTAAGATGGAAGAAACTCTGATGGAGTTGTTGGATAAAAGGTTTGAAGCCTTGAAGAATGAATTAAAGTGTGAAGAGAATGCAATGAAAGACAAGGGGAAGTGCACGTACAAAGATTTTATGGCGTGTAAGCCCCCACTTTACACTAGCGATGCCAATCCGATAGCTTGCCATAGGTGGCTAACGGATATGGAGGATGTGTTTGAAAGGAGCAAATGTGATCCAAAGGATCAGGTGATGTTCGCTACCGGTCAATTACGGGCGCGAGCAAAAGATTGGTGGGATATGATGAAGATTGAAAAAGGAAGGGAAGTGGCGAATGCCATGGATTGGGAGCAATTTAAGGAGCTATTTGAAACTCACCATAGCCCTCAATCGGAGGTGGAAAAGTTGCAAGAAGAGCTATCTCTATTTCGACAAAAGAAAGGGCAACCAATTGCGGAGGTGATAGGCTTCTTCCTTGACAGGGTGAAGTTTTGTAAAGATGAGTTGCGAACCGAGAGACAGAAAATTCACCGGTTCAATGGTATGTTACACATGGACTTTAGAGAGTTTATAAATGCCTCTAAATGCCAAACACTTGAAGAATTGATAAATGCGGCCCGTGAAAGAGAGATCGAAATTAAGAGACAAGTTGAGAGGGGTGAAAAGAGGGGGATTGAGAGTAGCGTCACGCCTAGTAAGAAACCAAAGGTGGCGGAGACTCCAAAGAAGAGCGAGGGTAAAAGTGGTGGGACCTCGGGATGTCCCCATTGTGGTCGAATGCATAAAGGTGAATGCTATTTGAAGACAAAGTCGTGTTATAAATGCGGGAAGACGGGACATGGGTATGCTCAGTGCCCTAGTCCTACAAAGCTGTGTTACAACTGTGGCCAATCAGGCCACAAGAAGAGTGAATGCCCGGGGTTAAATCCGGGTGGGAGTTCAAGTGGAGTGAAAGTATAGATTCCCAAAGCCAGAGGGAGATCTTACCAAATGACAGTGGAGGAAGGAAAGATAGATCCAGGGGTGGTGACAGGTATATTCCTTGTTAATTCCATTCCTGTTCATGTATTGTTTGATACGGGTGCGAGTAGGTCGTTTGTTTCACTCGACCTTATTCGTCATCCATCCTTTGTTACTGATAAGTTGTTTGTACCCTTAGAAGTAGAGATAGCTGATAACAAGAGTGTGGTAGTATTTGATGTATGTCGTAATTGCAATATTTCTATTGAAGAAGAGGACTACCCGATTGACCTCATACCCATGTTGATGGGGGAGTTCAAGGTAATAGTGGGGATGGATTGGTTATCGAAATACCAAGCCAACGTAGATTGTCGCCGCAAGGCGATACAACTAACATCACCAAGCGGAAAGAGTGTTCAAATTCAGGGAGAAAGAGAAAACAAGATGATGTTATGCTCGGTTATGAAGGCTAGAAAGTACATCCAACACGAGTGCAAATCTTTCCTTGCTTATGTGAAGGATACTACCATAGAAAACAAGAAGATGGAAGAGGTACCAATAGTCCGGGAGTACGCCGATGTGTTCCCGGAAGATTTTCCCAGTATTCCACCAGATAGAGAGGTGGAGTTCCGCATCGAATTGATACCTGGTGCCAAGTCGGTTGCTAAGGCTCCGTATCGTTTGGCTCCTTCAGAGATGCAAGAGTTAATGAGTCAATTGCAAGAGTTACTTGACAAGGGGTTTATCCGACCCAGTGTTTCTCCTTGGGGAGAACCGGTCCTCTTTGTTAAAAAGAAGGATGGTAGTCTAAGGATGTGTATAGACTACAGAGAACTGAACAAGCTGACTGTGAAGAACCGATACCCGTTGCCTCGAATTGATGACCTATTTGACCAGTTACAAGGCGCGAGTTGGTTTTCTAAGATTGATTTAAGATCGGGCTATCATCAACTGAAGGTAAAAGAGGAGGATATACCAAAGACGGCATTTCGAACTCGTTAGGGGCATTACGAGTTTCTGGTGATGTCTTTTGGGTTGACAAATGCACCCGCGTCTTTCATGGATCTTATGAACCGCGTGTGTAGACCCATGTTAGACCGATCAGTTATCGTCTTTATTGACGATATACTCGTGTATTCGAAGAGTGAGGAGGAGCACACCCAACATCTACGCGAGGTGTTGGAAATTATAAGAAAAGAAAAGTTGTATGCAAAATATTCAAAGTGCTCGTTTTAGCTAAGAGAGGTACAATTCCTGGGGCACGTGATTAGTTCTGAGGGTGTTCTGGTGGATCCCTCTAAGATTGAAGTGATAACAAGATGGAGTACGCCGAGGAGTCTAACGGAAATTCCTAGTTTCTTGGGTTTGGCGGGTTATTATAGGAGATTCATACAAGATTTCTCAAAGATAGCCTCTCCTTTAACCAAGTTAACTCGGAAAGATGTGAAATTCGAATGGGGAAGGGAGCAAGAAGAGTCCTTTAGAATCTTAAAGGAAAAATTAACGCACGCTCCAGTATTAACTTTACCGGAGGGCACGGAAGATTTGGTGGTGTATTCGGACGCTTCATACCTTAGCCTCGGGTGCGTACTCATGCAACGGGGGAGGGTAATTGCTTATGCCTCTAGGCAACTGAAGACTAACGAGGCTAAGTATCCTACTCATGATCTTGAGTTCGCCGCGGTGATTTTTGCTTTAAAGATTTGGCGACACTACCTCTATGGGGTTAAGTGTACTATTTATACCGACCACAAAAGCTTGAAATACTTCTTCGATCAAAAGGAGTTAAATATGAGACAAAGGAGATGGCTAGAGCTTATCAAGGATTATGATTGTGAAATACATTATCATCCTGGAAAAGCTAATGTGGTGGCGGATGCCCTAAGTAGGAAAGGGGATTTGGCTCCTATAAAGGTGAAATCCATGAGGTTGGTTGTGACCTCAAGTATTCTTGATACTATCAGGAATGCTCAAGTGGAAGCTGTAAGAGAGGATAATTGGAAGAAAGAACGAATCAAGGGGGGCGGTAAAGGACCTAGTTGACGGCGATGACGGCATGAAGTACCGATTTGGTCGTCTATGGGTTCCGAACACGTGTGGAGTGAAGGAGTTGTTGTTAAACGAGGCTCATAAATCTCGTTACTCAATTCACCCGGGGGCTACTAAGATGTATCGCGATTCGAAATGCAATTATTGGTGGCCCGGCATGAAACGAGATATTGTAAAATATGTAAATAAGTGCATGACTTGTTTGCAAGTGAAGGCGGAGCATCAAAGGCCTTACGGGAAGTTGCAATCACTTGAGATACCTGTGTGGAAGTGGGAGCATATCACTATGGATCTGCTCACTAGCTTGCCAAAAACGGCAAGGAATACGAATGCGATATGGGTAATTGTGGATAGATTAACCAAAAGTGCCCACTTTGTACCCATTAACGAATCTAGTGGCTCAGAAACATTGGCGAGGATTTTCATAGATGAGATAGTATCGATGCATGGTGTTCCTGTTTCGATAACTTCTGATAAGGACACGCGTTTTACCTCGCGGTTCTAGCAGGAGTTTCAGAGGATTATGGGTACTCGATTGCATTTCAGTACTGCATATCATCCTCAAACTGACGGGCAGAGTGAGCGGACAATACAAACTCTCGAGGATATGTTGCGAGCTTGTGTCCTCGACTTCGGGGGGAGTTGGGATAAATATTTGCACTTGGTGGAATTTGTCTATAATAATAGTTACCACTCAAGCATTGGTATGGCTCCATACGAGATGTTGTATGGTAGAAAGTGCCGAACCCCACTGTGCTAGGGAGAAGTGGGTCAAAGAGAACTTGCCCATAATGAGATTGTGGAAATAACTGCCGAAAAGATTGATATAGCTCGAACACGTTTGAAGGCTGCTCAAGACAGACAAAAATCTTATGCTGATAAAAGGCGAGGGCCTATCGAGTTTCAAGAAGGGGACCATGTATTGTTAAAGGTATCCCCTTGGAAAGGGGTAATCAGATTTAGAAAGAGGGGTAAGTTAAGTCCGAGGTTTATTGGGCCCTTCAAGATCGTCAAGAAAGTGGGCAAGGTTGCTTATAAACTAGAACTCCCGGAGGAACTTGATGGCATTCATGACACATTTCACATGTAACCTCGGTTAAAAAATATTTTTTTTAAAAAAAATTGACTAGGCGTTTTTTATTTTATTTTTTTGCATAAAGGGGGTCTTTTTAACTTAGAGAATCATCATAAAAAAATCGGAACAAAAATCTAATTTTTTAGCTTGGTTTTCACGGTTTTCCAAACTTGGAGAGGTTTTCATTTTATCATTCCTCTCTCTCTCTCTCTCTCTCTCTATATATATATATATATATATATATATATATATATATATATATAGTGAAAGGTTCATTGTAGACACCCCAATAAGTGTAGACATGTAGACATCAAATAAAAACAAGATGTTATTGCGAAAACACGAAAACAAATATTAAAACCTCTATAACTCCCTCATACGTTAATATTTTTTTAAAAAAATTGCACCAAAAGTCTTAAAATTATGTCACCTTTAATTCTGGAAAAAAAAATTAAACATTTAAAATTTCGTGATTTTTTTATTATTGCACATGTGCAATAATACGTATTAGTTATATTACACATGTGCAATGTCAACAAAAAGAACGTTATTTTTTTTAACTTTTTCCAGAAAAAGTTATAAAGGTTTTAATATTATTGCACATGTGCAATAATAATTTATTATTGCACATGTGCAATAATAAAAAAATAAAAAAAAACGTTGAATTTTTTTTATTTTCCCCAGAATTAAAGATAACAGAATTATAAGGTTGTAATTATTATTGCATATGTGCAGTAATAATAAAAAAACATTATTGCACCTGTGCAATAATAATTTTTTTTTAAAAAAACTAGATTTTTTAAAAAAATTTCCAGAACTAAAGATAACATAATTTTAAGGATTTTGGTGCAATTTGTTTTAAAAAATATTAACGTATGAAAAAGTTATAGAGGTTTTAATATTTGTTTTCGTGTTTTCGCAATAAAAGTTGTTTTCACATGATCCTTACCCTATATATATATATATAGCTGTGTGCCCGCGCGTTGCGGCGACGACAGTGTATAGCGTGTTATTCGTCTTCTGTTCGCATGTTGCAGCGACACAACAAACTACAACGCGGTATTTGTTTACATGTTCGCTTGTTATGGCGGCACGACAATTTACATCGAGGTATTCGTTTTTTAGCGCAATGAAGTCCGGTGTAAACTTATAATGCGGTATATGTGCGTTCATTGACGGAAACAATACGCGGTTGTATTGTATGAGAGAACCAACGTGGTACTTGAGTTTAATTTGTTGTTTAAAAACCCATCTACGGGTAGATATATAAAAAACAAATTCAATAAGTTTGTATATAACTATTATATGTGATGAACGTAAATATTGAAGAAATAGATTATTATTTCAAACAAATAGATTATTATTTCTTAAACGGCCAACTATTTTTAAACTTGAAAAAATAAAAAAGTACTAAACATGTTTTACATACCTGGTCGACATTGGTTTTCCTTTTGAACTTTTCGAAACGTTGGGCCTCGTTTTCATCCCATGTAAGATCAATTTTACTAAGTTGCAATGCTCGATAGTTTATAGCTTTATTTGCCTTCTGTTCGTCGTTTAGTGACAGTGACAATTTACAAAGCAATATGCGTTTCTGTTAGCGCCATGTGGCACGACGACAATCAACCAGTACGGTACTTGTTTCTGTTAGTTTATCAATTCTCTCGTGATATATTGTGTTGTTTTCGGCTACATTTTTAAAGAAGAATAAAAGTTTGATATTTTCTTTTTTGCTCTTGAACGTTCATATTTCCATGTCTTACTTTTAAAGTTTAAAATGATTTAACGTCCCTTCTATACTCGGTTTATAGTTTCTTACTAAAACCCAAAGACCCTCAAATATTTTGAAAATCACCATTTCTAAATAAGATTTAACAGCCAAATAGTACACCTTTGAGGAACATACAAAATAATAAAAAAAGTGTAGCCCCAACAGTGTAAAAACTACCTAACAATATTGCCACAACAGCATGGAAAGAGGGTCAAAACAATCTAATAACGTTACAACATTGTTAAACAAATTGTCACCCTAAAATAGCCCTTAAACACCACCAAAACAGTCCCAAAAAGCATTGAAACTGACCAAAAACAACCACTATCATTACCACAAATCTAAATAAACTATAGTCTAAAAATGTATGCAATTCGGCTGAAAATTTTCACAGTCAATTTAATACATTTCAAGCAAAATATAGTAAAGTATCCATCAACTCTTTAGCAAGCCACTCAAACTGTTTAATGCCTTCCTCTATCAGCTAGTTTTTTTATTTGATCCCTTTCCCTATATAACATAACAACAAATATAAATAGATCAATTAAATAAATTAATGTTGAACTACTACTTTCCTTAGTTCACTTGAAAAGTGAAAGTCAATGTATGCCAACACATGTGCAAACAATAAAATGGACCTGCGTGCAATGTTACAACGACAATCTAGATCCCAAAGCTTCCAATGCTTATTCAGTTCCAGAGCCCATAGTTGACATCATGTATAAGTACATTTGTACATCCCTAATCATTAATCATACATCACGTTTATTTGGGTTTCACCTAAATTGTTATTCAACAAAATAAAGATTCATGAACATCCAAGTTGTAGAAACTCATGGATAGTAATAGTGAACAAAATCCTATTTTTTACACACAGAATAGTAAGGATACATGCAAGAGATTTTGGTGCAGAATTTTGTAATATAAGGTCCCAAGTTGATCCAGTTAAGTTAACAGAAGCTTCAGATCTAGCAATCTAAAATAGCAAAATATTTTCTTACGGATTAGGGCTCTTCTAGTTTTATGGTTTTATAGTCGTTTTCCCATTTAGTGGACTAATTTCTGATATACTCATCTCAAGCACAACATATTAAGTAACATAAGTACTTCTTATGGTTGACTTTCAGAAAGTCAAACTGCTCAAAAGAAACATAAGATGTTAAACACAAAATTTAGATAACTAAGATAAGTAAAAGTACCATAAGATAACCTATTATCACCTACATATTAGTAGTGCCACGTTTTCAGATGGTTGGGAATATGAATAAGCATGTGAAGCCACTTTTAGTGTGGAACCTACCCTTGTTTTTCCTAACCTCAAAGGGTATAACAAATAAAAGAACAAATTAAATAAGATAGTCTTCTTCATTTCTTTCTAGTTCAACTGTTTAATCTATATGAATTGAGAAACCAACAAAAGAGGAACCAAAAGCAACTTCTCATAAAAAATGAGACCAATTAAAGCATTTTCAGATAGACAGGGGATTCATATTTCTATTCACTTTCAAATAAAAACCAGGCCATGAAAGGGTCATGTAAGTTATCTTAGTTATCTTTAAATCTAAAAATATTTTACAAAACGGAATGTAGGCTTTACAAAAGAAGGGGAATAGAATGCATACCTTCACGACAACAAGCAACACTAATCACAGATTTCAACCTACAAAAAAATATTAATCATTGTTAAACTTAACAGAAAGTTGTTAGAAGCAATAAACTATATACCCACTAAAAATAACTCTATTGATGATTAGCTAACTAACAAAGTACAAACTTAAAACAATTCTATTTTGGGATAATGTAATTTTGGTTTTATTTTTTAAAAACAGAAAAGGTTCAGCTTTAGTAGATCAACTATTTCAGAATAGGTGTAGCTTTGACCCCTCATTTGACTTTTCATCACCATGTAAAAGCATGTAAAAGTGTAAAGTTTGTTTATAGCAGCCCCACTTTTTTGTTTTTGAACGGCAATAATCATATTCCAACAACTCAATATGCTAGAAAAGTACAAAGTTTGGTCACAATGAAAACAAAACACAGCAGGAAACACAAATACAAATAACACACCAAAGGATAAAAACACAATAACAAGTCAGGGGCCTTCCCAAATTTCACCCCACAAACCTCAACCTTGATAAACCTTCCAAAAGCACAGCGGCAGCACCTGGATTATAGGGAACTATCCTCCACTTAGAACACTGAAGACAGCAAGAGCTCCCTAACTGATACATTCTCGATCACCGATGACTGACACCAACTCGAGGTCCGCGACTCACACAGTCGCCAAACTTACTCAACTGATGCAAGTGTTTGACCAATGCACCTATCCCCAAAGATTGCCATATTCATATTATGCTTTAGAGAATCTTCTAAAACAGAACCAAAACCTCCCTGTCTTATCTTATTTACGGGTCAAAAATCAGCATTAGCAACTTGCAGATCTCCATATGTATACAATCTCATATTTCCAGATGGTGTCATATCATTAAATGGTAACACATTTTAGGACAACATAGGTTTGGGAAGGTATACTAAACACTCACAGTCCTAGAACAAACATAAATTATATGCAGGTGTAGTATATACATGTATATTCTACACCTATATCGTTAAACTAAACATCTTTTTTAATTCACGTGAGCTTTTTCTTTTAGTGGAAGGCATATCATAATTTGTGGTATAAGATTTAAGATCCACCTATATTATGTTTCATTAAAATGATAATTATCCCTAAAAAACACTCAAAATAGAAACGTAATCATACTTGAGATTTCTTCAACATGCTTGGGAGTGAGTTTAAGGTGCATACTTGTAAGTGTACAACAAAGACCCTTTTGCCGCCTCCTCACTGTCATTAATAAACAAAAGTACATGTTTTTAAGTCACACAAACATAAAACTATCTTCAGTTCTAATGAAATAAAGGGCTTCAAAGTGGCATTTAGCCTGATCACTTAAGGTGCCAGTCCTAACTCCATTCCCAAAAACAACTTTGATAATCAATTTCATTCATGGATATTGTAAGACATGTTAGATAATCCACAATCAATAGTCAAATACGTTTATAATTCATATATTATAAAAATACTTACCTGATTGGGTGAATGTTTGTAAATTATCTCTGGATGGAGGGTCAGAGACATTTTTCCCAACCTTGCATCATCATCATCTGATGTTAGAGCAAATATTTTTTCAATATTCAATCTTCAATATTCAATATTATTAAACACTTTAAGTTTGAAAGAGGTTAGCTTTTCTCCATATAATCAGGAAACAACTAAAAAGGTTAGCTTTGTGATTTTTGATGTGAGACCAACAACACCAATGTTGTAACCAATATATCATCATATTATCACATCCAGTTTGACCATGACAGTTGTAACCACATTTTAGAAAACAAGGGGTTATTATCTTCACCTAATAGCAGTTATACCTGAAATTTAGAGATGACCATTAGCTACTCAAAGTCCTCAAGGCTAATGGAGTACTTGTTGGCTATAAACTCAACAGCTTCATCCTATTTCAAACTAATCATAATAATGATAATAACAGTTACTTCACACACTTGTTCAACAATTGCTTAACTCTCTTGCTTTTTTGTTCATAAGGTTGTATAAGTATTTTTTTTCCCACTTAGTGTTTTTCGAAGATAACTTCTGGCATACTTCCTCCATTCAAAAAAGTAACAGTTTATGGTTGGTGTGGGTTAAATGTTGCCATGTTATTACTCAAGGAGTTAAATGTTGCCATGTTATTTGTTTTTTTGTTATTACTCAAAAGTCTTTTTAGTGCCAACCTCATCAATCATCTATCTAAGAATACTCTTTATTGTTTTTTTTTCCCATTCTGATGTAGTTTTCCATATGTTCTTGACCCATCATCATCATCAAATGTTGCCATGTTATTCAGTAGTAAATTCATAATCTTTTTTTTTGTTTTAACTCTGTACTAAAATTAGTAACAGTTATAAAGCATCAAATAACTTGAATAAGTAGCAGTAGCAGTTATAAAGCATCAAATAACTTGAATAACTTGGAGATTTTGGACCCATTTGTTTAAGCAATGTGGTTGCTTTAGCCAAGCTTCAATGAAATCAGATTGGTTACCTTGTATAATCACAAATATAGACATCCATTAACAGATTCTATTAAGCAACCACTTAATTAAAGCAGAAATACCAATACAACTACAGAGAAACTGGATTGAAGAAAAAACAATTAAAATTGAGATTAAGATTGAATATACCTCAAAACAAAGAAAATTCGGTTCTCAATGGGAGCTTCAAAACCCTAAACATAATCATAACATAGACCAGAGTTTTGCTTCAGAACCAAAATCATATCAAAATTAGATAACGAAATTAGGACACTTCAAAACCAAAACTTACCTCAGACTTCTGCAGATGAAGTTGGTAAAAAAAATGGAGGAACTGTGAATTTATAGAGTGTCTCAATTGATGGCGCCTTCGAATTTGAAATTGACAGAGGTGCAGCGGCCCAATTGAATCGAATAGGAGTATCGTCATAATTAGATTAAGCGTGAGATGCCCTCAAATGTGTTAATCGAGATGATACGGCTTGAAATTGGCCAACCCGATGGGAGAGAGACTGTGATGGGTGGCAACCAGAGGGGGGATAGGCTGTGATGGGCGGCAAGCGGCAACCAGAGAGAGATACACGGGCTGATGAAGCAATCGAGGGGAGAAAGCGTGCAAAAAGAAAGATGACCAAATTTACCCTTATTTAATTTGCTTGTAATGTTGAAGGTGGATTCAAAAGCTATGCTTTTAACACTTGTACACGCAGCATAAACTCTTGTACGCGTCTTCAGGATTCAGCATTTTTTATGACAAAAATACCCTTTTGAGCAATATGTATTATATATAGTAATAGATATATAGGGTAAGGTTTATGTGAAAACAACTTTTATTGCGAAAACACGAAAAAAAATATTAAAACCTCTAAAACTTTTTCATATGTTAATATATATTTTTTTAAATTGCACCAAAATCCTTAAAATTATGTTATCTTTAGTTCTGGAAAAAATTAAAAAAAAAAACAAAATTTTTTTAAAAATTATTATTGCACCTGTGCAATATTTTTTTTTATTATTATTGCACATATGCAATAATATTAAAACCTTTTATAACTTTTTCATATGTTAAAATTTTTTATAAAAACTTGCACTATAAATCTTATAATTCTGCTATCTTTAATTCTGGAGAAAATTAAAAAAAATTGACGTTTTTTAAATTTTTTTATTATTGCACATGTGCAATAAAAAGTTATTATTGCACATGTGGAATAATATTAAAACCTCTATAACTTTTTCATACGTTAATATTTTTGATAAAAAATTGTACCATAGATCTTATAATTTTGTTATCTTTAATTCTTGAAAAAATTTAAAAAAAAATTAATGTTTTTTGTTAATATTGCACACGTGTAATATAATTAATACGTATTATTGCACATGTGCAATAATAAAAAAAATCACGAAATTTTATATGTTTAATTTTTTTTCCCCAGAATTAAAGGTGACATAATTTTAAGACTTTTGGTGCAAATTTTTTAAAAAATTATTAACGTATGAGGAAGTTATAGAGGTTTTAATATTTGTTTTCGTGTTTTCGCAATAACATCTTGTTTTTATTTGATCATTCCCCTATATAATATATATATATATATATAGGGTTAGGTTCGAACTGAGAACTTTTTTTCTTTGAGAACTTTTGAGAACCATTCTGAGCCACTAATTTTCAGGGGGGAAGCATACAAATTCATGGGGGGGATTTCCTTATATATAACGTGTGGCTCAGAATGGTTCTCAAAAGTTCTCAAACCCAATTGGTTCTCAAATGATCCTCTCCCTATATATATATATATATATATATATATATATATATATATATATATATATATATATATTGAAAGGTTCATTGTAGACACCCCAATAAGTGTAGACATGTAGACACCTTTTTCACCATTAGATCTCTTGATCTAAGGTTGTGATTAATTTCTTTTTTCTTTTTCTCATTATTCAGAAAATTTCACATGTGAACACATGTAAAAAAAGTCATTTCAAGTGCGAAAGTGTCTACAATGAACCTCACCCTATATATATATATATATATATATATATATATATATATATATAGGAATGGGAACTAATAATAACTCTTCCTTGTAGCATTAACCAAATAACTCAATCTGATGACACCATAATTTGATCCAACGACTTATATTCAGTCAGATGGTTTTGTGGTTGATATAAGCCCAAGGATAAATAAGTAATTTACCTTCTTTTTCTATTTCCCCTGTACACCACTAGATTTCATCGCATCTCACTCTCTCTTCTCCACCCTATCTACTTCTCCAATCTTCTTAAATATCACCATTGATCAAGGTCAGGACAGCCACTAGGTTCGATGATGATTCTAGTTTAGATCACGACATCCACATCGACTTGGGTTACCAGATCTCCTGATGGCTTTTGCGATGGTCTTTTTCTTCTCAGTTTTCTGATCCGATAGCAATAACCCCAAGGTAGCCATTGTTGTCCTGTGATAAAGGTTTTAAAGTAACGAGGAGCGAATTCGTGTAGAAAATTAATTTTTCCCCGATATTCCGTCTTCAGTTTTTATGGCGGCGATCAGATGACGGTGAAGACAAGCTCGGCAAAGATACCGCTGTCGAGATTTACTCCGAAGAAGACGTTGATGGCGAGAGAGAGCACCGATATCGATATTTACTCCGGCGGAGACTTTTTCACCGACTTCCGTAAGTTGATATTTGGGGCATGATTTTTATTTTTAAATTTAGTGTTTTATTAGCTTCATATTTTTCCTTCATATTTTGAGCTATGAGTTTTATTTCACACTAAATTTGATCAGAATTCATTGGGATTTTCCTCCGAATCTATAATGAAAATCTTTTTTTTTTAATTTTTTTAGATGTTACTTTGTTCATTAATTTTCTCTATCAATTTTTAATATATGCATGTTGTTGTAATTGTAGATTGTAATATATGCATATGCAACATTAGAAACATTGATGCTCCCGGTTTTTACGAGTGTATGGATGTAAATTTGTTAAATGTTACTAGTTGTAACACTAGTGCTAGCGGTTGTAATTTTTTAGGTAGTTTGTACTTATTGACCAGTGTTTATGTCTATAACACTAGCATTAGTGTTTATACGTATAACACTAGTGATATATAATATGCATATTGATGCATTTAGTAGTTTGTACCGGTTATGATTGTATGGATGTATGTAAAGTGTTATGACAGTGATGTTAGAAGTTGTAACACTAGTGCTACAACGCACGTCTGAGAAAACGATAATAAAAAACGTCGAGACTATACTTGAATTAAAGATAAAAATGCGACGAGTTTAATGGTGTATTTTTTATAAAAATCCGACAATGTATAAAAAAGTTATGGACTTTTTTAAATGAAGAGGGGTCTTATGTGGGTTTGTTAAATGTCAAATTTGCCCTTTTCAATTTAATAAAAAACAAAACATAATTTAAAAAGGCAGATTTCATTAAAGCCCTTGGATCAACCTATTATTTTGATCAAGCCATCCATTGTTGGTTATTTGGTTAATTCTCTAAGAGATGGTTAATATTCATTCCATCCCCTATATATATATATATAGGGAAGGGTTCCGTGTAGACCCCTTAAATTTTGTAGACCCCGTAGCACCTTATAAAACTCAATAAAAATAAAACTCAGTGTTGTAAATTTGGTTTTTTTATTACGATAAGCTTTTAAGAACCAAAAAAATAAATAAATAAATTAAAAAAAAACAAAAAACATTAAAAATCGAACATTTTAAGACAATGAGTTTTAAAATAATGACTTTTAAACGCAACACTGAGTTTTATTGAGTTTATTGAGTTTTAAAGGGTGAACAGCGGTATGGTCTTCTCCACAGCTGGCATACGTCTCTCAAAAGACTTCATCGTTAGCTTAGAGGTAGTGACAGCACTGAAGACACCAGTCATGTTGGCGTGCAACGAATCTATAGCGTAGCCATCAGCAGTA
>JBCNJP010009500.1:0-29079 GCA_039602395.1 Deinandra increscens subsp. villosa
AGTGACCAAGGCGAGATGAGTTTCTTTCTTGCACTTCAAGTCAAGCAGAATGATTCTGGGATTCTTATTCATCAGGAGAAGTATGTGAATGAGATTCTGGAGAAGTTCAAGATGCTGGATTGCAAGCCCATCGCCACTCCCATGGCATCCAGACCACTCTTGTCAGCAGATCTTAACGGAGAGTCAGTGAGTGAATTCCATTATCGGTCGATGATTGGATCACTAATGTACTTGACAGCAAGCAGGCCAGACATCATGTATGCAGTTTGCGTGTGTGCTCGATATCAGGCTAACCCTAAACTCTCTCATTTAGCTGCTGTTAAGCGTATCTTCAGGTATCTGAAGGGCAGACCTAGGCTTGGTCTTTGGTACCCGAAGAACACTGATTTTCAATTATATGCTTTTACTGACAGTGATTATGGAGGTAGTGACCTTGACAGGAAATCTACTACTGGAGGATGTCAGTACCTGGGAGATAGGCTCATCTCTTGGCAGAGCAAGAAGCAGCATACCGTATCCAAATCAACTGCAGAAGCTGAGTACGTGGCCGCATCTGCCGGTACTTCACAGGTAGTGTGGATCCAAAACCAGCTCACGGATTACGGTATGGAATTCGTTAACACTCCAATATTTTGTGATAATGCTGCTGCTCTTGAGATTGTGAAAAACACTGTCCAACATTCCAAAACCAAGCACATTGATATCAAGGTACATTTCATTCGTGATTGCTTTGATCGTGAGCTGATTCAGCTACAAAAGGTAAGCTCCGATCAGAATGTTTCGGACATCTTTACAAAACCCCTTCCTCGTCCTAATTTTGAATCTTGTGTTGAAGGCCTGAAGATGATTGCCTTCGAGGAATGATCTGATCATCTATGTTTTTGTACAAAGTTTTTGGTTTTTAAATTTTATTTAAAAAAAAAAAAAAAAAATAGAAAATGACTGAAAAATTGAGTCTTGTTTCAAAAGCCTCACAAAAACAGGGGAAGAATTGGTGCTGGTTAAACTGAAAAGTTTTTATGATGTCTTTTGATAGGACTTAAAATGAAAAACTGTTCAAAGACGGTTGGAGACTGACACGTTTAAGGCTGATGTGAAAGACTGCTCGAAGATGATATGTCGGTAAGCTCAACCAAAACAATGATCATCTATGTAAGTGCAGTAATCTTAAACTCTATACATGTTTAGTTTCCCATCCTAGTCTACATGGTTTAAAAAACTGAGTCCCGACAAAAACGGGTTGAGAGTGGTATTTACCTAGTATTCACTCTCTCACACGCCATGCTTATACTGTATAAGACAACACCACAGAAAAGAAAAAGAAAAAGAATTCAAAAAATGAATATTCTGAAAAAGAAAAAGAAAAGAAAAGAAAATTATTCAGTTGGTCTTCTCTGCGTGCTTATGCGGCCGACCTGATCATCAACTGATAATGTATGAAAAACAGAAAATAAGTGGTAGTCAAAAGCAGTATTGCATGGTTCCTCAAGTTGGGGGTTTGTGAATCCTCAATAAACTCTGAGGTTAGGTAGGTTTTGCTATGGAAAATTGGGTGTGGGGACGGTTAAACATATCGGTAAATCTGTACTATAGTTAAGCACTTTACTGGATGTGAGTTTCTGTGTTTAAACCACCTGACAATTGTCTAGAGTGTCTAGTAACGGAAGCTGAAAAGGGTTCCTCAGTCAAAGACCTGTCTGAAATTATCAGTGAAAAATACCAGCACCAGGTATGTGAATATTTGAATTTTCTGAGGTAAGTTTGTATATATTTTAAATTTTTGGGTTTGATCTTATCTGTTTTAATTTTAAAATTTGTCTTGATCATGATCGGATTCTCGGGGTATGAGTCTGAGGGGAAGTTTTGTAAAATTCTCAAAGTTTTAAAATTGACAAATTTTATGAGAATTATCATTTTATCAAGTTTGGGGTAAACTTGTTTGTGTTTTGAAAGTGTAAGGGGCAGATTGTAAACTTTCATGTTTACGGTTTTAGGGAGGGGGCTTAGTGTAAATTTATTTATATAAAATAACCATTTCCGATCACTTTCTCTCTCTTACCCACCGTTTACGACTCCGACTTCCAAAACCCTAACCGTCGCCTCAACCCTCGTCGGAGAAGTGATCCAACTCACCTCCGGCCATCCTCTGTCTCATCCGAGCACAGCTTCATACTCGCCATCGTTTTCCAACCAAAAACCCCATCACAATTGTCTGCTTTCACGAGATATCATAGTTTTATTCACAGATTTTGTGTCCAAAACCCTAACTCGAGTTCTTCACTGTTTTCAAGTCGTTCTTTACAAGGGTTGAAGTCGTTTCTGGGTTTACAATCGTTTATAGGTAGTTATTGGTGCTCATTGTGTATACATGTGGTGTTTTAACGAATTTCCCGATGAGTTGCAGGTTTCGAAAATGGAGAATCTGGTGTTTACGATTTCTCGTGAAGAAGATGAACTGTGAACCGTTTACGACTTCTGTTTACGACTACGTGATTACGATTAGGGTGTTTACGACCGGTGAAATCGACAAAATCCATTTACGATCGTAATTGGGCCGTTTTACCGTGTTTACGATTGGGTCAAGTGTTTACGATTGGGCTCGTTTTTGAATCAATCGTGAACCCAGTTAAGGGATCGTAATCACCGTATTTGGATCGTAATCTCTTTATTTAAGTCGTAAACTCTTTAAAATGAGAATTAAAGACTTAAACTCTTAATAATTTTGAGATCTCATTAAAGTTGGTCGTATTTGAGATAAAAGTTGTCGGTGTTTGTAAGCATGTGCGTAATTCAATTATTTTCCCTAAAATGTTCAAATTGAAATTTTGTGAAGTTCGAAAGTAAAATGTGATCGTCAATTGAACACGTTAAGGGTAAATAATCATAATTGCTTATTCAATGATCATGTCTGATGCATATGTCTTGTCTTACTCAGATGGCCGAAGAGATGCTGATTGGAGACATAAAATATGAACCAGACCATTGCATGCCGGCATACCTAGAAGACCCGCCAGAAAAACACATGGAGTTATTTTACTCACTGGTGGCCGGAATGAACACATGCAAGATTAACCATGCATTGAGGACAAATGTACTTATCGACGAGATGCTGGTTAGAGAATTTTGGGGAACTGCCAGGGTGAATTCTGACAAGACTAGGATTACCGCAACGGTCAATAACAGGCAAATTGTCATTGAAGAAGAAGACATAAGGCAGGGCCTGAACATCACAGATGAAGCTTCTGATCCTATCACATACACAAAGGAGGTAGTTCTTGCTGGTGCTCAATCTATGGGGTACGAGGGGAAGTTTCCGCCAATCTTCAAAAAGCTTCTGCCGCACTACTGGAGGTGCCTGGCACATTATATGCAGAAGTCTTTTCTAGGGAAGAGGACCAGTTTCGATCAACTAAATCAAATTCATGGAACTGCATTTGTATCCCTAGCATTAGATTGGAAGTTCAATTTTTCAAAGATGATGCTGCTAGACTGGGCAGTCAATGCCATGCTGAGTGCCAGAGAGTAGTTTTTGATGACGCCAAGGTTCGTTCAGATGGTAGTGATGAAGAAGTATCCGATGATAGAGGAGGGAGTTGAGAAACTTGATGTGAAGGTCATGGATTCTGGAGTCTTTGGTCTGCAAACCCAAGACAGACCAGGCAAGCAGACTTTTGAAGGAAGATTGGAGTGGGTTAAGAGAGGTGCTTTCCCAGAAGTGGCACGGGAACAAGTGTTAGATGACTCTGAGCCAGAGGCAGATGTGCCTGAAGTTAATGCATCAATTGCTGAAGACCAAGACTTGACAGTAACTCAAGCTGTTAATGTTCAAGATGAAGATGTCATTCCCTCAGATGAAGAAAATATAATGGATGACATCCTTACTGGCCAGGACTTAGCTGAAGATGATATTTATGGGGACTTGGAGCCACTAACCCATAAAAGGTCAAGAGAAGATATGATTGGGTCGTCTGGGAGTGATGATACACCTCCTGAGCTGAATTTAAACGTTGATGAAGCTTTCGTGGAAGAACCTGTCCCTGCTCGTGAACCATCTCCGCGAAAGAAATCTGATCCTAGGAGCATACGGTTCAAGTTCACCAAGACTAGCTCGAGCCTAATGATTGTAGAACCAACTGGACCCAGTTCTAAGGGTCCCAGTGGTCAAGAAGAAACTGTTAATGAAGCCCTTCAAGAGCAACCGTCTCTCACACAGACTGAAGAAGGTGATGATCAACCTGCCCCTGTGCAGCAAGCTAGTCCGATTCTGAACGTGCAAAGCCCTGTACGTGAAGATAGGCAATTCATGGAGGTTGAGAGCACCTTCATTGTTCCAAGTCCGGTTAGAGTGAGCCTCTCTACCGCGACCAGCCAACCACTCGCAGCTCCAGGTTTCCGCCCATTGATGGCTGCTGAGCTTCCAGTTGATTTGAGGATTAGTGCTGATCCTCAGATCAACTTCCTGATCTCTCAGAATAGGATCAGACAGAATGAGATCAAGGCTCTCATGGAAGAAAATCAGCGTTTGAGAGAGAAGGAGGAGGCAAGCAGCAAATATATGAGAGGGTATGAGGTGGCAGACAAGGAAAGAATGGAATATCTTTACAAGATGATAAAGGATCTGAGAAGGAAGGTTAATCAACTGACAGATGCTGCAGGGCCTAACATCACGGGTGCCTCTGGTCAGAGTTCATCTCAGGGAACTCAAGTTGCTGAGGAGACTGACGAAGGAGATGAGAATATAGTGATGCCGGATTACGCCCACTGTGGCAGGATCATCTCAAAGGCTCCAAGTTTCCACGAAAACTGGTTCAAGGAGTTTTTCCAAGGACCAGCTCCCACACAGTACACCATTGACGTTGGTGAAAGCTCAATTGATAAGCGTGGGAGTCGTGAGGCAATCTTATGCTGGCACTACGATATGGAGAAGAAAATATTTGCCGTGATCCGTGACGGCTATAGTCCAGTGGAGTACTACTCTACACGTGCTCAATTCCACTCCTGGACTGAGCCTGAGATCAGGAGTCTTCTGAGAGCTCCATTTATTAACAGATGGAATGGACCAGAAGGTAATCAGATCAGAGATAATCTGCTAGGCCACATGGAGAATGATTTCAGAGATTTCGAGCTGAAGGAGGTCAGGTGGAGAGAGACCGGGACTGACCCTGTGACAGGGCAGTCTATTGGGGAAGCACGGAGGCCACCAACTAAGCGCACAAGGGTGATTACTATGTTGGACGAGATCGATGATGAAACAGTGGTAAGAAACTTTGATTGCTGGTATTACGATCCAACAACACACGAAGTGGTGGTTCTCTGCAAGCCGATGCGTCAATTCAGATTTTATGACCCGGTGGATTTGCTTCGATTTGGTGAGAGAGATATCAAGCTTCTGGCCACCCAACCCATCCTTGGAGACGAGAATGACATGGCGAATGCTATAAGGGTTGGTATTTTTGATGGGGCAGCAAAGAAGATTGTGGAGAACAGGTGGTGGTCGAACAACATTCAAACCTCATTCCGGTTTGATTTGATGCTGCCTTGAAGGTTCAAATGATTCATGCCTAGGGGAAGATTGTTGGGCTATAATTATATGAGGCATGAACATTTGTTTTGGGCTTGTTTATCTTTTAGTTAGTGGGCTAGTTAGTGATTATGATTGGGCCATGTGGGCTTCAACTAGGTTTACGTTTTGTATAGTGGGTAGTATATAAACCCACTTGATTTTGATTGTAAAAAAGCTTTTTCAAATACACATTTACTGTTTACGATTTCTCTCTCTAGTGTGTGTTTACGATCAGCTTCATTCAAGTAGTATTCTTCATTCAAGACTTGATCTTTCCATTAGATCTTGTCTATTTCATCTACTTATCTCTTGAATCAATCTTATACAAGGTTTCCGCACTTGTATTAGATCAAATATCGTGTGTTTGGTTTGATTTCGGACCTACAGCAACCTATACCTAAATAGCAAATAAGTAATAACGATCTACACATCTAGAGCCTGCAAGAAGTTCGACTCACCTTCTCCTCCAAACATTCGATTCTTCAAATTCGAACAAAAGAAGATTAGCCTCTTTGATTTCTTTAATTTGTGATTACGGTTATCTTTAACAACGCCCAGAAAAGCCAAAATTGGATCAGAAACGAATACGAAAATCTGAATATGAACTCATACATAATCAACAAACAAATCGTTGAATACTCACAGGAGACAAAGAAGCAGCGGCTGTTCGCCAGAGAAGATGAAAAGATAGCAAATGAATCTGAAGCTTGGCGTCTGCAATTGAACCGAACGATCAAGTCAAGGGTTTCTTTGGTATGCAACTTCGTTTTAACTGCAGGAGATAAAATCTAGGGTTTAACCAATTAAAGCGTTAACTACTGCCGTTGACGATGATTTCATGGACCGCGTTTGTTGATGAAGATTAGGGTGGAGAAAAAAACGATGACATTAGAAAGGAATGTTGGAAAGGATCTCTAGATCTCCCTATGTTTGTACTTTGAATGCAAAAAGGAGAGACAAATGTATACTGCATCACTGAAACAAACAATGTTGGCCTCACACCATTGGACCGTAAAATGTGTTGTCAAAATCAGAGTGGCTCTAAATGTCACACCCCAACCAGGGGGGAAATATGTCGGGGCAGGATGACTGTCCAAATGCTCATGACAACTAATTAAAGTTGAAATATATTTAACATGCCTTTTTAATTTATTTATTGTGATATTTTACAAATAGGAAACAAACAAAAACATAACAAAATAGGTATTGTAATTAAACATTATTTAACTAGGTTCAGCATCCTATAGTGATCATATACTGGCTCAAACACGATTACCAGCAACATGTATAAGATAAAGTGTCAACTACAAAAGTAGTTGGTGAGTAAACATAAGTTTAATACATAATATCAGTATAAAGCATGCGATCTATGTGTTAGGTGAATGTTCATAGAATATGATAAACAAGTATTGTAATAGTATAAACAACCTCGTATCAAACCCTTGACAATTAGGCTTCCAATCACTTGACGCCTCTTGGAAAGCCAAGTGGGTTGTCAAACCAATAGATCTATTATTGTTACACCGGCTCAGTATGTTAATGAGTACGCTTGCTAGTATATTAGAATATAACAACAACAATGGTCCAAACAAGTTTAATACATTTAGAACACACATAACGAGCATAGGTTGTTTTTAGAGAAGTAAATATAGAGTTAGGAATTTGAGATAGAGATACATGTTACACCCCAAAGTATTAAAGAGAAGGGGCTATGAATACTCACATGATAGGGAGATAGGATTTGAGAGATGGCGCCGAAATTGTGTACGTGACTTGGAGGTTATCCTACTGAATCAAGTAAGATATTTTTAATACTTTGTCATTTATTACTTTTGAACTCATAAATACTTATTATATATATAATTAGGATTTAATGCCAAAGATCAAGTCTCGATACTTTCCGGTTTATTTATTATTAAATAAATATATTCAAAACTCTAATTTTGGTAAAATAATTAAAATTACCAAAACTCATTAGATTTTGGAATAAACTTAGGGTTTTATTAATAATATTATATTATGATATTCTTGAAAATATGAAACCCTAATTTCACTTGTTTATCTAGTTTTTGCAAAATAGTTTCCTGGAAACCCTAATTTAAGCATAAATATTAAATAAATATCAAAACTCATTAGATTTTGAAATAAGCTTAGGGTTTTATTCATAATAATATATTATAATATTCAAAAAAAAAAATATATATATATATATAACCTTAATTCAACACCGTTTATCCAATTTTGGCAGAACAATGACGTGAAAACCCTAATTTTGACCAATTTTTAGATAAAATACCAAACCTTCTCAAAACTTAAAATTAAATTAGGGCTTTCTTAATATACATTATTTTAAGATTACCTACAAAAATTCAGACCATAATTCCAACCCGATCACCCAATTTTTTGCAAAACAAGCTAAAGAACCCTAGATTTTATGCATTTTTAGAAAACATATTTAAAGATCGAATTTTAAAAAGCTAAGATAGGTTATTATTAATCATACCTATTGATGCTTGACTGCATAAATTCAGCTTCAAAGGACTTCTGGATTGAGAGAATTGCTTCAAACAAGTTTCTGCGTTTTTTGGGGTTTTTAGGAGGAAGAATTAGTGAATTGTGCTTGAAAATGGACGAATTCGGCTGGTATTTAAGCTCATCAGGTGCGCCTAAGGCCCCTAACACGTGTCTAGGTGATAATCTGATCGAATTCGACACCTATGTTAGTCAATTAGGTCAAAACTTAAAGAATACGTTGTAAAATCGTGGATGAAAATGAAGCTGATCCACTTCTGTTGACCATGGTCCTCGCGTACCGCCTGGGAGGAGGGGGAACTGGCGCGATACGCGGCCCACTATGGGCATTTGGCAGTTTTGGTCTCTGAGGTTTATTAATTGCTTTTTGACCCTCAAACCTCTACGGAACGGTTATTTTATTCACCAAAATATAATAAAACATGTTTATAAAAGTTTCTAAGGCTCGGGACATGCTCGATGATATACGGATACGTGCGTTTTATAACTTTCAATAAATTACACATTTAGTCCCTCAACTTTTGTTTTATGTGTTTTACCTTTGTATCAATGTTTTAAGTTTAACATGATATTAGAATACTTTCTCAAGATTTATAAGGTTCAAGATACGATTAACGAGGTTTAAAATATATATTTATTTATTTATTATTTGTTAAAAATAAGAAAAATCACCAAAATTCATCATAATTCATCACATTAATTTGTGATATAGAATTTATTAAATATAATGTTATGGAATAATAAAATGAGAATTTGTGGAATGTACGAATTCCCGGTTAATACCGAAATCATATGAAAATTCGTATTTTTGTTATTTTTGTTTTAAACTGCGAACTTTTGCGAAACTTCACATACATTCACTTGTGTGTATGGCTAGTATTACCCACAAGTATTATACATGTTTAGAATGCTAAAGTTTTCTAGTTTTGCATATATAACAAAAACGATTGAGTTATGGATCCGATTTGTGATAAATTGAAACATTGAATGTTACGAATATTATGATTAAAGGATTAAATCATGAAATATATTAAATAAAAATATAAAATGTGAAATGATTCTGTATTGATTATAAAAAATGATAGGAAACGGGTAGTGTATTTACAAATGGATTAACCGAAGTGTTATAGTCTCCCATACTTTAGGAAA
The DNA here is from genome assembly GCA_039602395.1 of Deinandra increscens subsp. villosa. Taxonomy (NCBI): domain Eukaryota; kingdom Viridiplantae; phylum Streptophyta; class Magnoliopsida; order Asterales; family Asteraceae; genus Deinandra; species Deinandra increscens. Next base: position 9,245 of record JBCNJP010009500.1, read on the forward strand.
TTTTGTCCCGAAATTAAATTCGAGAAGATTGTCTGAACAGATGAGGGTATTTGGTCTTCACGTTTCCAGGTAAACTCTGGTCCACGTTTAGATTCCCAATAGACTTTGACAATGGGTATGCGACTACGTTTGAGTTGCTTAACTTCGCGATCCATGATTTCTACGGGTTTCTCAATGAATTGCATGGATTCAACAATATGAATGTCATCTAGAGGAACATGAAGATTTTCATCAGCTAGACACTTGCGAAGATTTGACACATGAAATGTAGGATGAACATTGGCTAACTCTAGAGGTAGTTCGAGTCGATAGGCTACTTTACCGACTTTTTCGAGAATTTTGAATGGTCCTACATAACGGGGTGCTAGTTTCCCTTTCTTACCAAATCGAACGATTCCTTTCCAAGGGGTTTTCGTCATTTATCAGCATAGATTTTCTGAGAAGGACTAAATCGCCGACTTTGAATTCAAGGGGTTTTCGTCATTTATCAGCATAGCTTTTCTGACGACTTCTAGCAGCGAGTAAGCTGTCACGAACTTGAGAAATTCTGTCAGCCATTTCTTGTATTAGTTCAGGACCAGTGATTTGAGCTTCACCAATCTCGTTCCAACATACGGGTGAACGACATTTTCTACCATAGAGTGCTTTAAAATGTGCCATAATGATGCTTGAGTGATAACTATTGTTATACGAAAACTCGCCAATGGTAAATAAGAATCCCAATTTCCACCAAAATCAATGACATAAGCGCGAAGCATATCCTCTAAAGTTTGGATTGTGCGTTCAGTCTGTCCATCAGTTTGTGGATGATAAGCACTGCTGAGATCCAAACAGGTTCCCAAGGTAGATTGAAGAGATTGCCAAAAATGAGAGATAAAACGACCGTCTCGATCCAATATGATGCTTAAAGGAATACTGTGACGACAAACGATCTCTTTGACGTAAATACGAGCTAATTTCTCGACTCCATCATTTTCATAAATAGGGAGAAAGTGAGCAGATTTGGTTAAACGATCGATTCCTTTCCAAGGGGTTTTCGTCATTTATCAGCATAGCTTTTCTGAGAAGGACTAAATCGCCGACTTTGAATTCAAGGGGTTTTCGTCATTTATCAGCATAGCTTTTCTGACGACTTCTAGCAGCGAGTAAGCTGTCACGAACTTGAGAAATTCTGTCAGCCATTTCTTGTATTAGTTCAGGACCAGTGATTTGAGCTTCACCAATCTCGTTCCAACATACGGGTGAACGACATTTTCTACCATAGAGTGCTTTAAAAGGTGCCATAATGATGCTTGAGTGATAACTATTGTTATACGAAAACTCGGCCAATGGTAAATAAGAATCCCAATTTCCACCAAAATCAATGACACAAGCGCGAAGCATATCCTCTAAAGTTTGGATTGTGCGTTCAGTCTGGCCATCAGTTTGTGGATGATAAGCACTGCTGAGATCCAAACGGGTTCCCAAGGTAGATTGAAGAGATTGCCAAAAATGAGAGATAAAACGACCGTCTCGATCCAATATGATGCTTAAAGGAATACTGTGACGACAAACGATCTGTTTGACGTAAATACGAGCTAATTTCTCGACTCCATCATTTTCACAAATAGGGAGAAAGTGAGCAGATTTGGTTAAACGATCGATAATGACTCAAATGCTGTCATGACCACTAGAAGTATGCGGGAGTTTAGTGATGAAATCCATTGAGATGTTTTCCCATCTCCAGATAGGTATTTCTGGTTTTTCGAGTAAACCAAACGATCTTTGGTGTTCGGCTTTGATTTTGGAGCAAGTAAGACATTTAGCCACAAAGAGTGCGATGTCTTTCTTCATTCCAGGCCACCAATAATGATTATGAAGATCCTGGTACATTTTATCTGCACCGGGGTGAATGGAATAACGAGATTTGTGAGTCTCGTTCATGATGGTGGTACGAAGATCGTCTCGGTTAGGAATCCAGAGACAATTCATGAAATAAAGGAGACCATTAGATTTAGTTTCTAATTGAAGTTCAACACGACAAGACATTTCTTCGTACATGTTACCTTTTGTAACTGATATGTGTTGAGCTTCAAAAATACGGGTTTGAAGATCAGATAATGGTGGGTAGTTTGAAAGAGAATTAGTTTAAGATGTTCCTTACGACTAAGTGCATCGGTCACAAAATTTGCTTTACCTGGGTGGTAGAGAATATTGCAGTCATAGTCGTTTAGAAGTTCAACCCAACGACGTTGGCGCATGTTGAGTTCCTTTTGATTAAAAATGTGTTGGAGGCTTTTGTGATTAGTATAGATTATGCATTTGGTTCCATAAAGGTAGTGTCTCCAAATCTTCAAGGCAAATACAACCGCACCAAGCTCGAGATCGTGCGTTGTATAATTCTTTTCATGAATCTTGAGTTGTCTTGAAGCGTAGGCGATCACTTTTCCTCGTTGCATGAGAACGCAACCAAGGCCTAGATTTGAGGCATCGCAGTAAACGACAAAGTCATCGTTTCCGTCAGGAAGAGTTAAAATAGGAGCGTTGCATAACTTCTGTTTGAGAGTTTGAAATGCCTCTTCCTGAGCAGGACCCCACTCAAATAATTTGTCTTTTTGTGTTAATGCGGTGAGTGGAACTGCGATTCAGGAAAAGTTTGAAATGAGACGTCGGTAATAACCTGCTAGTCCAAGGAATGAGCGGATTTCAGTAGGGGTACTTGGGGTACTCCAACTTTTTATGGCTTCGATCTTGGCAGGATCAACATGAATACCTTTGTCATTAACAATGTGTCCTAAACATTGAACTTCCTTTAGCCAAAATTCACATTTAGAGAATTTGACATAAAGTTGTTCTTTCTTTAGGAGTTCCAAAATTTGACATAGGTGAGTTTCGTGCTCAGATCTTGATTTAGAGTAAATGAGGATATCTTCAATAAAGACGATGACAAATTTGTCAAGATACGGCTTACAAACGCGATTCATGAGATCCATGAATACTGCAGGTGTGTTTGTTAATCCGAATGGCATAACAGTGCATTCAAAATGACCGTAGCGAGTATGAAAGCGGTTTTGTGTACGTCTTCCTCTGAAACACGGAGTTGATGATAACCAGAACGAAGGTCGATTTTTGAAAAACAATTGGATACTTGAAGTTAGTCAAAGAGGTCATCGATTCGAGGCAATGGGTATCGATTCTTGATGGTAAGCTTATTGAGTTCACGATAATCGATACACATTCGAAACGTACCATCCTTCTTTTTGACAAATAAGACAGGTGCTCCCCAAGGTGAGGCACTAGGTCGAATAAAGCCTTTGTCGGAAAGTTCTTGGAGTTGTTTAGATAACTCCTGCATTTCCGAGGGCGCTAGGCGATAAGGTGACTTCTGATGAGTAGGGTCCAGATACACTTTATTTGGTATTAATTCTATTGAAAATGAGCTTGCATGATTACAAAATATACTGTTTTTGAGTGTTGTTATAACTTTGTCGGTTATAAAGACATCAAGCTAAAACTTCACAAATAAAGTGAAAATAAAAGATGTGAATAATTTTTGTGTCAAATGTTAAACCGTATTACTGTTTCTAATCTTTTATTAAATTGAATTCAAAATAAAATAAATATTTGATGTGCCAAATATTGTTTCACGTCAAAAAGCAAAATAGGAAAAGTGACATGAGAATGTTTATGTGAAAATAAATTGTGCATGTTTTGAATTAATTGGTCAAATTTGGCAGCAATGATTAAGTCAATACGTGGGCTTTCACAACAAAAATGGGCTTGGGCTGCTAGAAACAAACCGAGAGAAACATTAAAAGAAAGTTAGCAGCAACAATTTTGGGGAGTTCGACGGCAGGGGAAAAAGAGGCGCAGCCTCATGGCTGCTTTGTAGTGCCACACAGAAACCGATGATAACCGCAAGTTTTTTATTTTATTTAGTTTGCTGCTTGTTCGTGAAACCAGAGAGACAAAGATCCAGATGATTGAGGAAAGTTTGTATTGTTAATTTTTAATTATTTTGTAGAACAATTGAGTTTTTAGTTGGTTGATTTTAATGAATAAATTTGTGGTGACAACATTCGATTTATTTATTATTATGACTGGCTAGATAATCTCGTGATCATACTTTGGTGGAGGGTTAGTTTAGGTTTTTGAATACTTATGTTTGATTGTACTTAGATTGGGTGTAAATTTAGTCACTCAATTGGTGATTGAGTGAAAAGCCTTTGGTTTATTTAATTTGATTACCGGTTTGTTTTACTGGTTTTGGGTTACTTATTTGTTAAATGTCGACTTAACTCTTAAGTAATTACCAATTCTATTTCTATCAAATTGACACGCACTAAGACAACATCTTAGCTGGAGCCGTTATTCGGTTTCGGACCGTTAGCCAGCATCCGCCAGATTCCTTGGTCTTGTGTGAGTCTTTCAAATTAAATAAAATAATCAAGTCATGTCTATGTGACAATTTTTCACGCAATCAAACTTAGATTTCATTGTCCTTTGCTTATCTGAACCCTAGTGTGATCATATTTTTATTCATTGTTATTCTCGTTATCATTTTCTATTTCAAATAAAAAATTCAGCTTTTCCACTTTTTAGTTTTTTAGATAATTTAGTTCAATAATCAGATAAAACAAATAGCACTAACCACATGCTCTTCGTGGATTCGATACCATATTTACCCTAGCTACCTAGGTTATTTAGGTTTTTGAAGTGGACCACGACATCCGCTATCAACTTCACAACGGGAGTAGCACCAGGAATAAGATCGATACAAAAATCGACTTGACGAACGGGAGGTAGAACCTTGATGTCTTTTGGAAACACTTCATGAAAATCTCGGACGATTGGAATATCTTCGATTTTATTTCTTCCTCCCGGACTTCCATAATGTGGGCCAGAAATGCCACATACTCCTTGCGTAAGTACTTTTGAGCTTTAGTACAGGACATAAGCTTCAATTCGCTTGATGGATTATCGCCATGAACCACTAGGACTTGATTATCCGGACGAGGGAGACGGATTATTTTGTCAAAGCAAACGAGTTCTGCGTGATGTTGAGACAACCAATCCATGCCAATGATAATATCAACACTCCCGAGAATCATAGGTATTAGATCGATAGAGTAGGTGTGATCTTTGAAGTTTAACGTGCAGTTACGAATAATGGAATTAAGAGTGACTGGCTTTCCGTCCGCAATTTCGACAGGAATGGGAGGATTAAGAGTAGTACGTGGTATTCTATTTTGTGTGTGCAGGTTGTTCCTTTTGCATACATAGTAGATACTCAAGTATTTTGACCTCATCATGGATGATTATGATGATGATGATGATGCATGCTTTTGTTGCGGGAGCCTTTATCATGTGCCCTTGCAATGTCTAGGGTACGTCAGGTGGTACAAAAAGTTGTGTGGGTATGAAGATTATGAGACGCCCTCGAGTTGGAAAAACGGCTACTGCATCTTTTGTAAGAGTCGTTCACACTCAACTATTGATTGTCCGGACCACTTGCATGAAATGGACGATGAATATCATGAGAGGAAATATGAAGATTTACACTCATCTCATTCGTACCATGAACCTCCTTCTCCCTATTCTCAAGCATACTCTCAGTCAGGGATGTGTAACTACTCGGTGCAATATGTGTATCCTATCAGTCATGAAACTAATGTTAATGTCACATCTTTTGCAGGTTACCGGGAGGAGTCTAATGGTTCATATGAGTACTCTCAACCAGGTTGTGTAAATGTTCAAGATCAAGGCCAACTTCCTATTCAAATGCAGGATAATGTTCCCAACCATGATGATCAGCAATTTCATTACATTTGGGAATACAAAGAAGAAAACATCGCTCGATTGGAGTTGCTTCTGTCTAAGGCTAATAAGTTGTTATCACAACCCACCATTTCGGATCAAGTACGATTGGAATGCTTAAAGCTCAAACATGAGACATTATTGTTAAAAATTCAAGAAGAAGAGTCTATTTCACCATCTGCGGAGGATCTTGAAAAGATGCTCCCTTCTCAAGTTGGGGATGAGGTTGTGGAGGTTAATACCACACTGATGATTCCCTCAATTGTTGAAGTGCTGAAGGTGAAGCAGACCGTCGGGGGTCATGAGTTGAAAGAAGATGTTATTGGTCTTCCAAAGCAAGATGTTGGAGACTTAAACTCAGTTGGAGATATAACACCTTACCAGGAGCCCGTGACTGAGATTCTTGCAGGTTATTCTAATCCTCCACCAAACATTATTCAAATTGACAAAGTTGAGAAGGATGAGGTGATTCCAACAAAGAGGAGGGTTAGTATGTACGACATTGGACATTTTGTGAGGAAAATATCCCGCAATGATTCATGCAACATGTCTTTCACGAAGAAAAGAAGATTGAAGTGGCATGTCAAATACCGAGCATTTATTGGAAACTCGGTAGGAAAGTGTTCAATTAGACCACCATGAGCATCAAATCAGGTACGGTCTGGCTGAGGACCTTAAACTTAGCGCTTCCGGGAGGCAACCCATAAACTTTGTGGGTGTGTTAACTAGAAACCCTCACGAGACTTCACTCGTCCACTCGGGCTACCGAGGGGTTTAAAAGGCTTGTTGCATACGCTAAATGCAATCGTGATTCCTACGAAAGTGAGTTTAGGTTTTTTTATTTTATTTATTTTTTTCAAATTAATTATTTTTTAATTGGCTTGGAACTTAAGGGTTGCATTGGGGACAATGCAATGCTTTAAGCTGGGGAAGGGGGTTACTAGTTTATGTTCTAATTCATGATTTTTAAAGTCTTGTTTAAACAATGAAAATTGCAAAATTTTAAAATTTTTGTGTGCTAATTGCTGTGAGAAGCATGCTTCTACACGATCTTTGCTTAGTTTTGCAGATTATGAGATAGACTTTGAAGATCATCACAACACTTGAAGATCTCGTCACGACTACAAAATCAGGTGAACCCGTTCTTTTTCTAAGTTTGGTTAAGAATTATTAATTTTTTTGTGTTTGCATGTTAGTTAGTTTAGTTAGGCATTTGTATATTTTTGCATTTTGTAAAAAAAATAAAAAAAAAATAAAAAAAAAATCGGTTGGGTGATATGTGCTAAGAAGATTAATGTCCTAAAAAAGAGTTATGCATATATGGAAAATGATAGAAAATTGGTAGGTTGATGCTTATACATGAAGTGGATTCTAGGGCTGAAAATACATCTAACTTGTGATATGTTGGTAGGCTCGACCCAAACTTATGAACACCAATGTTCGTGCAATAACTTTAATTGAATTTATGTGTTTTTAGTTTCCCATCCCGATATGCATGGTTTAAAAAACTGAGTTCCAACAAAAACGGGTTACGAGTGGTATTTATACCTAGTATTCCTTTCTCACACACCATGCTTCTGCTTTTATGACACCACCATCTAATCAAATGGATAGCTTAAAGTTGAAAAAAAAAGAAAAAAAAAAAGACAAAAAAAAAGACAAAAAAAAGTAGAAAAAAAGAAAAATAAAAAAAGCAAGAAAAAGAAGAGAAAAAGAGAAAAAAAAAAGAAAGAAAAAAATATTGAGAAAATAATGGGAGGTAAGTCCTGGATATCACGTAGAAGGAAAAATAATGGACTTAATCCCTACTGTGTCATAGTGGTGGTGCATGGTTACCTCAAGTGTGGGTTAGTGAATCCTCAATAAACCATGAGGTTGGGTAGGTTTTGCTATGTATGCTTGGCGTGGGGACGGTTAAACATGTCGGTAACTTTGTACATTATTAAGCACAATACATTTGGTTGGGATTAGGCGGGTTGAGTTTAAGGCGGATCAAATATATTGGCAATCACAGTTAATGTAGATTCATGTCTCTGTTTGAAACGTAGTGTGATAAAATTAGCTTACTGATTATGATTCTATTGCATATCTTTTTCGGGACGAAAAAGCTTTAAGTTGGGGAATGTGATGAGTAGGGTCCAGATACACTTTATTTGGTATTAATTCTATTGAAAATGAGCTTGCATGATTACAAAATATACTGTTTTTGAGTGTTGTTATAACTTTGTCGGTTATAAAGACATCAAGCTAAAACTTCACAAATAAAGTGAAAAAGAAAAGATGTGAATAATTTTTGTGTCAAATGTTAAACCGTATTACTGTTTCTAATCTTTTATTAAATTGAATTCAAAATAAAACAAATATTTGATGTGCCAAATATTGTTTCACGTCAAAAAGCAAAATAGGAAAAATGACATGAGAATGTTTATGTGAAAATAAATGGTGCATGTTTTGAATTAATTGGTCAAATTTGGCAGCAATGATTAAGTCAATACGTGGGCTTTCACAACAAAAATGGGCTTGGGCTGCTAGAAACAAACCGAGAGAAACATTAAAAGAAAGTTAGCAGCAACAATTTTGGGGAGTTCGACGGCAGGGGAAAAAGAGGCGCAGCCTCTTGGCTGCTTTGTAGTGCCACACAGAAACCGATGATAACCGCAAGTTTTTTATTTGGTTTGTTGCTTGTTCGTGAAACCAGAGAGACAAAGATCCAGATGATTGAGGAAAGTTTGTATTGTTAATTTTTAATTATTTTGTAGAACAATTGAGTTTTTAGTTGGTTGATTTTAATGAATAAATTTGTGGTGACAACATTCGATTTATTTATCATTATGACTGGCTAGATAATCTCGTGATCATACTTTGGTGGAGGGTTAGTTTAGGTTTTTGAATACATATGTTTGATTGTACTTAGATTGGGTGTAAATTTAGTCACTCAATTGGTGATTGAGTGAAAAGCCTTTGGTTTATTTAATTTGATTACCGGTTTGTTTTACTGGTTTTGGGTTACTTATTTGTTAAATGTCGACTTAACTCTTAAGTAATTACCAATTCTATTTCTATCAAATTGACACGCACTAAGACAACATCTTAGCTGGAGCCGTTATTCGGTTTCGGACCATTAGCCAGCATTCGCTAGATTCCTTGGTCTTGTGTGAGTCTTTCAAATTAAATAAAATAATCAAGTCATGTCTATGTGACAATTTTTCACGCAATCAAACTTAGATTTCATTGTCCTTTGCTTATCTGAACCCTAGTGTGATCATATTTTTATTCATTGTTATTCTCGTTATCATTTTCTATTTCAAATAAAAAATTCAGCTTTTCCACTTTTTAGTTTTTTAGATAATTTAGTTCAATAATCAGATAAAACAAATAGCACTAACCACATGCTCTTTGTGGATTCGATACCATATTTACCCTAGCTACCTAGGTTATTTAGGTTTTTGAAGTGGACCACGACATCCGCTATCAACTTCACAACGGGAGTAGCACCAGGAATAAGATCGATACAAAAATCGACTTGACGAACGGGAGGTAGAACCTTGATGTCTTTTGGAAACACTTCAGGAAAATCTCGGACGATTGGAATATCTTCGATTTTGTTTTCTTCCTCCCGGACTTCCATAATGTGGGCCAGAAATGCCACATACTCCTTGCGTAAGTACTTTTGAGCTTTAGTACATGACATAAGCTTCAATTCGCTTGATGGGTTATCGCCATGAACCACTAGGACTTGATTATCCGGACGAGGGAGACGGATGATTTTGTCAAAGCAAACGAGTTCTGCGTGATGTTGAGACAACCAATCCATGCCAATGATAATATCAAAACTCCCGAGAATCATAGGTATTAGATCGATAGAGTAGGTGTGATCTTTTAAGTTTAACGTGCAGTTACGAATAATGGAATTAAGAGTGACTGGCTTTCCGTCCGCAATTTCGACAGGAATGGGAGGATTAAGAGTAGTACGTGGTATAGCAAGTAAAGGTTCAAAGTCCAAGAAACAAAACTCCTATCCCGAATCAAATAAAACATAAGCATAACGATTATTGACTAAGAACGTACCGTTAACGACTTCTTGGTTAACCTGAGCTTGGTTGGTATTGAGATTGAAAGCACATACAGGTGCTCCACAGTTATTATTGATCGGAGGGTTGGTGATTGCAAGTCTGGGACAAGTGTTACGAAGATGACCATGGTCTCCATAGTTGTAGCAGGCTCGGATATTTGGAACTTGAGCATTCATAAGTTGATCCAGACGTTGAGTCATAGGTTGAGTCCTCAGAGGCTGAGCTTGTATCGGAAAACGAAAAACGTTGGCCAGATGACCAAAACGTCCGCAATTAAAACACACTTCCAGCAAGGAGTTGTGGTAGGATGATGATATTTACAAATATTACACTCAGGATGGGGTCCAACATAAGGTTTCTTGGCAGGAGGAGCAGCAGGTTTGGAAGGAGTAGCGGTGGTAGGAGTGGTGGTTACAGTGAAGTTTTTTAGCATTCCTCTTTCTTTTATTTGATTTTGCAGATGTGGACTCGGCTTTAACCTCCTTTTCCTTCCCCTTGTTCTCGGTTTTTGCTTCCTTCTTGCACCCTTTCCGAGGCAAGTTCCCGGCTTTAACATGGTTATCAGTCAACCTTCCAGCAAGGTGCATGGCTTCGTCGAGAGTTCGGGGTATACTTGCCCAGAGAGCATTTTGGATGATCATGGGCAAACCACCAATGTAATTTTCAATATATCGATATTCGGGAAAGGCCATATCAGGCAACAAAAGTTTTAATTCTTTAAAACGGTCCATGTCAGCTTGACTTTCTCCACTGTCTTGTTCCAAGTCATGAAATTCATCTTCGAGCATCTTCATTTCACTACGCGGGCAAAAATTTTCCTTGATTATATCCTTGAATTGACCCCAAGGTAAAGCCAGAGCGTTATCAGAACCACGGAGTCATTTCTCGCCATTCCACCAAGTAAGAGCTTTCTTGGTCAAAGAACTGCTAGCACGACAGACTTTCAAGTTTTCAGGGCACTCGCTATTGGTGAAGGTATTTTCCATACCCTCGAACCATTGGAGTAGTGTAAGGAATATTGCGCTTGGAAGATTTCCGGCTGAATGCCAATTTTGTTATGTTCCGGCTCAAGTTGAAGTTGAAGCGGAATTCTCACTTCAAGCGGAACTGGCAATTCAAGCGGAAAGAAGCAGTTTTGTCCTTTAGCGAATATTCCGGGTGAACTCGATTATCCACCAGATAATGAGTTCAACCGGACTTTTCCTGAGATGTCTTTTCAGCAAGACCAATCCTGCAAAAGCTTCTCGTATGCTTCTATATCTGATTCAAGCCGCTCTCCTAAAGTAGTATGTTGCTGCCAACACGCAAGATATTCCAAATGTCAATGTTTATTCTTTTGGTAGTTTGTATTGACTTTATTGCTTACGGTCTATATTAGATCGCATGAGATCAATGGATGTCATTGATCTCATCAGCACTATATATAGTGTAAGGGAATAATTTGTGGCTTGTGTATTAAATTATCCTTTGGCGGATTATTTTGAAGGCCTATGTGTTAGAATAGGTAGAAATGAGTTGGGTTATGGGTATATTAGGTCATTGGGCCATTTTAGATAGGTTTGGGCTCAGTTTAAAAGAGTTTAGATGGGTTTTAGTGGGCCTGGAAAGTCAAATACGGGAATTAGGAGGTAATTAGGGGATTTAGTTACCGAAAATAGGCTAGCTTGTTTTCCAAGCTAGAATCCTCCTATAAATAGGTCCCTTATTCATTGTTTAAGGGTTGCTAGTCTTTTGTGGTGTTAAGGTGTCATCGAAATTCCTCCAAGAATTTCGACTAAGGTGTAAGCAGTGAACGGTGATCAATACAATTGTTTTGTCTTCTAATCGGTTTGTCTTTACTAGCTTTGTTATACTTTTCAATTACAATCTTTCACTGTTTTTCTTGAATCAACTAGTTAAACCGGATTCCGCACGGTTTCACTAGTCTAGATATCGCGTGAGGGTTTAAATCGATCCTTACAATTGGTATCAGAGCCAAGAAACGCAAGTTTCGAGGCTCTCGCGATATCCGATTCAAGTTTTTGTCAACTAACCGTTTGAGTTTTGTGGTGTTTTTCGCAGTAGCAAGGTTCGGAAAATTGTTTTTTACAGGTTTCGAAAAGATCAGAAGTGGTCGTGACCAATTGCTCGAGATTTAGTGACTTTTTGACCCAGCCTGTGACTTTTCGATCAGCCAAGCTGATCGAAAACCCTTTTCTGTCGCGCCATTTCGATCGGAAAGTCCCCTTGTGACTTTTCGATCAGCCATCTGTCGATCGAAAAGTCCCTCTTGTGACTTTTCGATCAGCCCATTTCGATCGGAAAGTCCCCTTGTGACTTTTCGATCAGCCCATTTCGATCGGAAAGTCCCTTTGTGACTTTTCGATCAGCTCATTTCGATCGGAAAGTCCCCTTGTGACTTTTCGATCAGAGCATTTTGATCGGAAAGTCCCCCTGTGACTTTTCGATCAGCTTCTCTTCTCGATCGGAAAGTCCCCACTGAGACTTTTCGATCCGCTGACACTTTTCGATCGAGAAGTGTGCTTTTCGACCGACCCCCTGTCCGATCGAAAAGTACTTTTCGATCCAACCCTTTTCCGATCGAAAACCCACTTTTTGATCCAGAAGTTCAATTAAAGACATTCATGGCATCCTTTCTTCCAGGTAATTCTGTATCAGCCAGCAGCTCTGAGGTATGTCTTAACCCTAAATGTCAAACTATACTTAATGAGTCTCAAGAATGGAAAACTAAGTTTTTCAATGAAACATTAAATCGTGAATTTATTGATAGAGAATTGAGAGAATACAAAAGTAGGAGTAAAAACTTAAGTGAGAAACTCGAAGCTGCTAAAATTGACATAAAAAATCTTCAAAGGGACTTGAGTAACAAAACCACATATCTAAGAGTTGCTAATGAAGAAATTGTCACATTGAAAGCTGAACTTGAACAACTTAAAGGTCAATTAGAAACATCACAAACCAAAGTTGAGCGAAACGATAAAATTGTGTCAGAAATGATGAAGGCTAGCTCACTTTTCTACAACACAGACGCTCGTATGCGTCATCTAAAAGCCAACTCTGGTTTGGGTCTCGGTACTGAAATAAAAGATGAAAAATCCACCCATACAGTACCGATGCCCCTGATGCATGAAATGATCTCAGATTATGAGTGTTCTAAGACCAACTTGGATGCTAAAGCTGAGATTGAAAAGAAATTGGCAGCTTGTCCCATTAAAATTTCTGCTCCTGTTTCCAACCAGACTAACCCTTTTACTTCTTGTGCAGATAAAGGTAAACATGAAGCAGGTGTAGTAAATTGCAAGGAGTCCACTAAAAGTCCCTTGAAGTCTGAAGTTGAATTTTCTGTTAAAAATTCTGATTTTGAGAAACCTGAAACTTTTGTCATGTCTGAGTCAAAAACTTCTGAGTCTTCTGAGTCTTCTGAGTCTTCTGAGTCTAATGGTTGTGTTAAACTTTCTGATTGTGGTGTGTTTAACGTTGGTAAATGTGATTTGAAACCTGTGAAACCCCTAAGAACTGTTAGAATTTTAAGAAGGGGTAAGGGACCACAGAATGATGTTCCCAAACCCACAGGTGATATAAAAAATCTGAGGGGAGTGTGAACTGCCCCACTCCAAATGTGCAGAAAGTACGGGACGCAAAACCACAGGAATTTGTCCCGTACCCATAGGTCAACTCTGCTTATGACCAATTCAAACCGATACAATGGGAGTATGTTCTGACCACTAAGCCCCATGGTAAAGCCCTCTGGATCCATAAAAACGCTTCAAAGCCAACTTGGATATCCACTGGGCGGAACCAACCACAGGCTCCCGTGTATCCAAAAAAACAGTCCTGCCATGTGTGTGGCCAACCAGGACACATGGCAAGAAACTGTCTGCACCGCCCGTATGAGCCTTACTATCCAAAGAAGGTCCAACAAAAGACTGTCCCATTAGGCCAAACACATGTTGGCCCAAAACCCAAGTTTGGCCCTTCAAATTCCAAGGTGCAAAAGTCCACATCATCACCCTCACAGGCAAAGATACATGCTAGAGCAGCAGCAAAGACTGTACCTTCAAACCAAAAGGTGCAACAGGGCAAATGTCACACCCCCAATTTAACCACTAACGGAGTTTATGCCGCTAAGGGGTGCGAGCAAACCAGGATCACAACCATTAGTTACAAATACTAAACGAATCAGAGTAAAGTCCAAACATTAATAGTAAGAACAGTTTAACAGTACGCAGCGGAAAACATTGTCTTTAGCACTAACCTCGTGCTTTACAAATCAGTGTTTTAAATTCTCAATTAAGTTTAACTAAAAATAAAATGTCTTCGTGTGCCATGCCAACCCGATCCGGATACTCCTTAGCGATCTGCAAAAGTTTAAACCACGCAAGTGTCAACCTAACGGCTGGTGAGTTCACAGTGGGCTTGTCATGCATTGGCCCGGTCTCATAATCATAATCGTGTCAACATATACTTATGTAATATTCATTTGTGAACAGCAATGCTTAGTGATAACATCAGTTCATAATCATATCGTATTTGGTAAAAGTATTGTCCGTAACATAGTTATCAGGTATGTACTAGTCTTGTATAATTAAAGTGCTCAACCGATATCGCGGGTAGCTAATCCGTTGTTTCCATGCACTAAGGAAGTTTGTACCAAAGCTGACCATTAAGTATCGTAGAGGCGGAGCCTTCAGCCATTTTGTTTTGCGGACATACGTCATCGCGGTTTTGCCTCCCCCGTGTCCTCTCGGGATCACGGTCAGATAGGCTGATATTGTACCTCCGTGCACCTCCAGTGTCACGAGGCGGAGTTTGTCAAACTCCAGTAGATCTACCCAACATCCCCTCGCTTTACAATTAATGGCACAATTAAGTTGAGGACTTTTTCAGTTAAAAGGCAATCCTTAGAAATCATGTAATATCATGTGGTTTAGACTTTAACCTACACTAGCCATATTAAAACGGTTTACTTTAGGGTTCTTATGAACCCCGAAAACATTTTTCAGTTTCATTTTAGAATTAGTTGTTTAAGTAATTCACAAGTGTTTCCCATAAAACACTTCAAGTTCATCAAGTAGGTGCACAACACTCTAAGCTTTCAATTTCATCAAGTAGGTGCACAACACTCTAAGTTTTCAGCATTGTTTTTCATTAGGTTATTCAGTGTGTCCCAAACGGGCTTACGGTAAACGGGGTAGAGATACTCACCTTGGGTTGCACTGCTACACTTGTTATATAATCCAAGTTTTGCTTAACGAAGACCTATGAACACGTTTAGGTCTTAAGTATTAGTTTGGTGTCTAATCTTTACTTAACGTCACTATGGCCCATAACATAGCACGTTGAAACTATGACTCGACATAACGACACACGACACCGATGGTTGATCATAAACAAGGGTTCATATACATCAGAAATCAAAGCATGTATCATCATAGCATAATCATGTAAGTCATGGCATAACATTCAAGCAAATTGCACAAGTTTGGATTCTGGTCTCAGTTTCGCTAGCAGTTTCGCTAGGCAGTTTTGCTGTGTGCACGGGCAGCACTTTCGCTAGGCAATACCCGATGACACAGTTTCGCTAGGCTAGTTTCGCTCGAAACTGTTGGCACAGTTTCGCTAGCCTAGTTTCGCCCGAAACTGGTTTGAACTTTCGTTCAGGGAATTTCGCTCGGTAGTTTCGTCCGAACAGGTCTGGTTGGTTTACCCGGCGACACTACAGTTTCTCTCCATAGTGTCGCTGGTTGAAGATATGCATAATTTCGCTGGACAGTTTCGCCCAGAGAGCATGGTAGTTTCGCTGGTCGCGAAAAACTTACGGATCAGCCTAAAAATCAATCTAACAGCTTCCATATTACATGTAATTCATTATATAGCATGCCTAGACATTTACCAACATCAAACAACAAGATTTAACACCTTAAACATGGGATTTCACATCCAAATCACCAAAAACACATTTTTGACCTAAAATGACCTAAATAGCACAAATCTCTATCATGGTTGGATTTCATACGTAAAGTTGCAAACTTTATAACAGATCTAACATCCCTAAGCAACATATTAGCAGATCAAGCAGTTTCATGAAAGTTTAAGCATGCTTTTTAAGAAAACTCAAAGAAAAGGCATAAAGAGAGGTTTTGGGACTCACGATTCGATCAAGGAATCGAATGGATGTTGTCTTGAGGCTGAGATCTTGATGTTTTGTTGTGTTTCTCGACTGACCAGAATTCCAAGAGTGTGTGTGTGTGTTTTGGAGAGAATGGTGCAAAAATGAGGCAACTAGGGTTTTTATGTTATTATATATCAGGGCCTAGTTTCGCTGGCAGTTTCGCTGGCCAAGCGAAACTGGCTCTGAACTCGTGCAGGTCAATCAGTTTAGCTAGCTACCGGGCGAATCTGTAGTTTCGCTCGGTAGTTTCGCTGGCTACCAAAATAAGGCAATTTTCACATAATCAAGTGTTTACAATTTGTCATGCTATTAACGATAATCATGCTTTCAAATCACATTGCACAAAATGACAATAAATAGCGAACACATAACACATATGGACGGGTTCGGTGATCAACCAAAGGTCGTGGACGTATTCGGCCTAGTTAAGCATTAGTTACTAAGTTAACACTTATAACGTAACTAACGGAATTGTCTAACGGAAGTGAACCTTGAAATTATCGGATGTCACAGCAAACCACAGCCAAATGTCCCCAAATGGAGCCCAAAGCCCAAGTCACCTAAACATGAACCATCAATTGTGAATACAGCTTGGAGACCAAAATCTGCTGAATCCCCAAAAACAGTTTTAAAATCTGTTTTCAAAACTGTTTCAAAATCACCCATCCATCCAAATCCAGTTGGTTCAGCTAAATCAAATGGTTGGAGGAAGGATGACAGGTGGAATGTTTCAAAAGTTGTGAACTTGTCTTTCAAGCCTACTGAAGTGTACAAGAAACACTCTAAAAAATTTCAAGAAATAAGAGTTCAAAATTCTAATAAGAATCCACCGAGAAAACCACAGGTTTTTGGGAAAGAAAATCACAAACCCAGAGATGTCAACAAAAAGGACATTCTCAGTCCAACCAAGGCAGCCACACCCCCAATCCCTGATGTTACCAAGGGAATGTTTTTAAAAGAAATTTCTTTCACTGACTCTTCAGGTATACCCAGAACCACAATGGCCTGGGTACTTATGGCTAATTGATCTCTCACCTTGTGCAGGAACAGTCAAGGAGGACTTCCATTAACTTATTTGTTTATGAAAGTGATTGTTCCAGGCATATGATAGGAGGCATCTCTCTACTACATGACATGAAGGTTTCAATGGAGGGTATGTCTCTATTTGAGAGGTAAATCTGAAAAGATCAGCTGAAAAGGTAACACTGTCTGAATTGTTTGTGTCTTGGCAAATCTGATGTGAAGTATGGTTGTGCATGAAACAAAACCCAAATCTGAAAAAATTCTCAAAAGATAAACTTTGAAGGTTAGCTTGGCCAGATTTAATTGATATTTAGTGATGTGTCTGTGTGTGCATAAAAAAAAAAAACGTGAGTTGATTTTAAAAATCAAAAAGATAAACTTTGAAGGTTAGCTTGGCCAGATTTAATTGATATTTAGTGATGTGTCTGTGTCTTCAGCCAGACATTTCTTTAGGTTGGAGACGTGAAACACGTTGTGAACTCCATCGAGTTCAGCAGGGAGTTTTAATCGGTAGGCCACCGGGCCTACCTCCCCAATAATTTCAAATGGACCGATATAGCGAGGATTTAGCTTTCCACGCTTTCCGAAGCGTATCACACCTTTCCAGGGAGATACCTTCAATAGTACCTTGTCGCCTACCTCGAACTTCAAAGGCTTACGGCGTTTGTCGGCATAGCTCTTTTGTCTGTCACGTGCTGCGGCTATCCGCTTTCTGATTTGTATAATTCGTTCCATGGTATCATGAATAATTTCCGGTCCAGTGAGTCCCTTCTCACCCGTTTCGGCCCAACACACGGGCGATCTACATTTCCTGCCATAAAGTGCTTCAAAAGGTGCTGCACCGATGCTCGAATGATAACTGTTGTTGTAGGAGAACTCCACCAACGGAAGATGAGCTTC
Source organism: Deinandra increscens subsp. villosa (assembly GCA_039602395.1). Classification (NCBI taxonomy): domain Eukaryota; kingdom Viridiplantae; phylum Streptophyta; class Magnoliopsida; order Asterales; family Asteraceae; genus Deinandra; species Deinandra increscens. The sequence goes on from JBCNJP010009500.1 coordinate 27,209, forward strand.
CCAGTCTTTACCGAAGTCGAGAATGCAAGCTCGGAGCATGTCTTCTAAATTCTGAATAGTTCTTTCCGTCTGACCATCGGTCTGCGGGTGATAGGCTGTGCTCATATCAAGTCTGGTTCCCAGTGCTTCTTGCATAGATTGCCATAATCGGGAAGTGAATCGGGGATCTCTGTCAGAGATAATAGTCTTTGGCACCCCATGACGTGCCACAATTCGGTCGATATATAGTTTTGTCAACTTATCCATATTGTCACTTTCCCTCATTGTAATGAAATGTGCAGATTTGGTTAGTCGATCAAGGATAACCCAAATCGCATCCGGTCGATTCGATCGATGAGGTAATCCCGTTACAAAATCCATTAAGATATCCTCCCATTTCCATTCTGGGATCTTTGGTTGCTGTAATAGCCCAGAAGGCTTTTGGTATTCAATCTTCACTCTTGAGCATGTTAAAAACTTAGCCACATATCGCGCGATGTCGGCTTTCATATTCGGCCACCAATACAAGTTCTTCAAATCTTGGTACATTTTATCCGATCCAGGGTGCACCGAATACCTTGATTTGTGAGCCTCGTCCATCACGAGCTCACGGAGATTTCCAAGTAAAGGAACCCAAATTCTGTCATTATAATACCTGAGTCCGTCGGACCTAACTTCAGAGTTACCGTCTACACCACGCAGTGCTTCAGCTGCGAAATTTTCTTCTTTTAGAGCTTCTTGTTGGGCATCGTGGATCCGATCCGGCAATCCCGTGTGAATGGTAAGTTGCAGCGCTCGTACCCGTCGAGGCTTTTCGTATTCTTTCCGACTTAAGGCATCAGCCACAACATTGGCTTTTCCCGGGTGATATTTGATTGCTAAGTCATAATCATTCAGTAGCTCGACCCATCGTCGTTGTCGCATGTTGAGATCCTTCTGATCAAAGATGTGCTGTAAGCTTTTGTGGTCGGTAAATATTGTGCACTTTGTTCCGTAGAGGTAATGTCTCCAAATCTTGAGTGCATGAACAACGGCTCCCATTTCCAAATCATGCGTTTTATAATTCTTCTCAGTGTCCTTCAGTTGCCTGGACCCATAGGCAATCACTCTGTCCCGTTGCATCAACACACAACCGAGTCCTTGAATTGATGCATCACAGTAAACCACAAATCGTCAATTCCATCGGGTAACGCGAGAATTGGACCTGAACATAACATATCTTTAAGAGTTTGAAACGCACGTTCTTCTTTTTCACCCCATCTGTATTGCACTCCTTTGTGCGTTAAAGCCGTTAAGGGTTGAGCCAACTGCGAGAAACCCTTGATGAATCTTCGATAGTATCCGGCAAGTCCCAAAAATTATCGGATTTCGGTCGGCGCTCTTGGGGTAGGCCAATTCTTGATAGCTTCCACTTTAGCTGGGTCGACATGAATTCCATTCTGATCAACAATGTGTCCAAGAAACTGGACTTCGCGAATCCAAAAATCGCATTTCAAAAACTTGGCGTAAAGCTGTTCCTTGCGGAGCAATTCCAAGATAAGTCCCAGGTGCTCCTCGTGTTCCTCCTTTGTCTTGGAGTAGATCAAAATATCATCAATGAAAACTATCACAAACTTATCGAGGTACGGCTTGCACACTCGATTCATCAGATCCATAAATACGGCCGGTGCATTGGTTAGCCCAAACGGCATAACCAGGAATTCGTAGTGACCATACCGAGTTCTGAAAGCAGTCTTGGGGACATCCTCATCTCGAACGCGAAGCTGGTGATATCCAGACCGTAAATCAATCTTTGAGAAGTAACTTGAACCTTGTAGCTGATCGAAGAGATCGTCGATTCGAGGAAGTGGATACCGATTCTTGATCGTAACTTTGTTAAGCTCTCGGTAGTC
>JBCNJP010009501.1:0-10916 GCA_039602395.1 Deinandra increscens subsp. villosa
AGCCTCCTCATAAGTCACTGGTTCATCACATCTATCCATATCAGCCATTGACCCAAAAACAAATGCTGAGATATCCTCTTCATTCCTAAACCTTAAAGGTTTCACAATCTGTCTTCTAGGCCTTGATTGTGCCAAGATTTGAACCTGTTCTTGAGTATGTGTTGTCTGAGGTAAACTCTCCTGACTTCCCTCATGCATCAGAATCATTACTTCCATTTTCATGACTCTCTGAATGATCTTCTTGATTATCCTCATGCCTCTTTATTGGCTTTACCACCAACTCAGAACCATGTCCCTCTTGTCCTACTAATGTCTTGTTGCCCACTACATGTTTATACATTAGGTCTTCTCTAAAGGTGACATTCCTGCTAACAAAGGCTCTTGGACCCTCTCCTTCCAATTTCCAAAGTTTGAAACCTTTTACTCCTTCAGGATAGCCTACAAAACACACATTTAGCAGCTCTTCTCTTGCCTCCGGTTTATCCTGCATAACATGAGCATAGCATACAGACCCAAATACCCTTAGATCACTATACTCCACCTTGTTACCTGACCACACCTCCATAGGTACTTTCATATCCAGTGCTACTGAGGGAGACCTATTTATCAAATAGGTTGTTGTAGTGATAGCTTCTCCCCAAAATGACTTGGGCATCCCTAAACTTAGAAGCATACATCTAACCTTGTTCAATAGAGTCCTGTTCATCCTCTCAACAAGCCCATTTTGTTGAGGGGTTCCAGGGAATTGTTAAATGCCTAGCAATTCCTGATTATTTACAGAACTTATTGAACTCATCATTGCAAAACTCCAAGCCATTATCAGTTCTGAGTTTCTTAATTCTTCAGTTTGTTTGATTCTGTACCAGAATAGCCCATTCCTTGAACTTTTCTAAAAGCATCACTCTTATGCTTTAGTACAAACACCCATACTCTCCTAGAAAAGTCATCTATTAGTGACATAAAGTATCTTGCTCCACGTATTGTATGTGTTCTAGCTGGACCCATAAATCACCATGAATATACTCCAATATACCTTTGGTAGTGTGCTTTCCCTTGGCAAACTTGACCCTGTGTGATTTACCTATCACACAATTTTCACAGAAACCTGTATCCAAACCTGTCAAATTACCAAACACACCCTACTTGCTTAACTCAAGCAAGCCTTGATCACTTATATGTCCTAACCTGTTATGCCATAATCTAGCACTAACACTGTGACAGTTGCAACTTCCCAAGTTAATTCCGTTAACTTTTTCAGTTAGTTCCGTTAGTTCCGTTAGCGAACCCGAGACCCATTATTTGTATTATTTCGTATTTAATTATGTTTACTTGTTAATTGACTTTAGTAACTTGTTTCGTGAACTCAATTCGTGACCTTATGTGTTAATTGTGAAAATTTGCATTTTTAGGCAAAACCGGACTTCGCGCGTAAATTGAAATTTTTATGTGTAAATGCTAAATTTATGTAACCCGACAAAATCTTATATGTTAAATAAGTTGGATTTAATTACTGTTTGCGTCCCTATGGTTTGCCATCTTTTGCCACCTGAGTCCAAAAGTTGAAAAAATTTCATCTGACACCCTGTGGTTTACATTTTTGTGCGATTTGAGTCCTTTTTGCTAACGGTGTTAAATTTTTCTGTTAAGTCAAGGGGTATTTCAGTCAATTTACATATGAGGGGCTATTTATGTAAATTTATAACGTTTTTAAAATTTTGAAGGACTATTTCTGTAATTACTGTTAATTAACTTTTTTTTTATTAAAAGGCCTGTAATTTCTTGAACTAACAACAATTTCCTAAATACATCCACCACACCCACCATCATCCATTCGTTCTTAAACATGACCTGCAAGCTCTTCGCTTACAGGCACACCCGGCGGCGCCGCCACCTCATCTTCATCGCAATTTTAAACCATCATCTACTTTCTATTTGTATCATCTATAGGATTTAAAAATAGAGAGACAATTTATAAATTACTTAACAAAAGAGACTATTTCTCATATATTATCGATGATAGAAATAGATGCTGAGGAAAGCTTGGTTATGTAAGAACAAGAGCAACATCAAAATTAAATTATTTCTCTACTTTTTCAATTTCTTATCTTTTTCCCTTTGTTGATTATGAGGTTTTTAGTTTGTAATTCATGTTACCAGAATATGAACACCACATCTTTCTTCTTCTGTTCTTGATCAATGGTCGCACATATTTTGTTGTTTAAACCCTCAATGAACTTCAATTAACCCATACCTATTTGATTCTGATAAAGTGTGTGTCTCAAGATTAAACCGACGAGAAGGAGACAACGGTCTCCGGCGAAGATCCATCCGGTCTCCGACAGTCCAACCTCCATCTCCTCTCTTCTAATCGAACGTCATCCGCGAGTTTTCCCCCTATCTTCTCTGCGGCGGCGGCGCTAACACCCGACTAGGGTTTCGCCGAGCTAACAGGTGAGTACACGAGGTAGGGGACGACTGGTAGGTGTCCAGTTGTGCTCCGATGGCGTTGATTTTTGCATTTCAGCGATAGATTGGCGGTGACAGTTAGTGATGAGCCGATCGCGAATCCGGCGACTATGCACGATTCCACTGACTGTCGCAATTCAAGAAGAAAAATAATAGAAATTAGCAGTTTAAGAATCACTATCACCTGGTCGGCGATCAACAACCACCGAGTTCTGTTGAACCGGACGTTCCAGTTTGACGCTCGATCTGATTGCGCGAGCTAGAGACCATTAGATCAACTGAGAGCTACCCTTACTGAGCTTGCGACGATCAGATTCCGTTGTACAGTGGGTGGTCTGGTTAAGAAGGTTAGGTGTAGCAGCAATCGGCGGTGTGGATTTTGGGGTAATCAGATTCCGATATACGGTTGACGGTGATATTCGTAATCGGAAAGTGATGAATGATTTTTTTTTTAGTTTTTTAATTTTTATCAAAACTACAAAATAGGCCTTATATTTTTTTAATTTACATAATTAACCCCTCATATGTAAATTGACTGAAATACCCCTTGACTTAACAGAAAAATTTAACCCCGTTAGCCAAAAGGACTCAAATCGCACAAAAATGCAAACCACAGGGTGTCAGATGAAAAATTTTCAACTTTTGGACTCAGGTGGCAAAAGATGACAAACCACAGGGACGCAAACCGTAATTAACTCAATAAGTTAAAAACACTTGGAGACATTCTTTAGAATGTTTACCTTAAAAGTTTTAGTTAAAAACCCACTTAAAATGAGTTTTATGTTTGTTATGTTTAAAAACAAAGTTGAGGGGCCTAATATGTAAATTTACCTTAAGAGAAATCTGCCCAAATACTCCCCCTCTCCCTCATTTCTCACAAATTCATCAGCTCCATCTCTCCCTCTCTTCTTCACGAATCACGATCACGCACACACACACACACTTGCAAGTCTCGCGAAATCAAGCATCTAGGAGCAAGATTTGGAGTTTGGAAGCTAAATCAAGCTACAAGAACACTCAAGCCAGCTTCATCTTCTCCTCCTACTCGCGATTTCTTCTTCCAACTAGTAAGCCCTAACTTGTGAAATTCGAAATTTATAGGTTGCATGTGTGTTTTTATGTGTTTAGGTGCTAAATGGAGTGTTTGTATGCTCATGAAACTTGATTTAGTTTAAGTTGTAATAACTCTTGATTTAGGTCAGAATTTTTGAGAGTTCTAGATCTGGAAATTTGTCCCAAATTTATGCTCTATGTGTTCTTGAGGTTAAGTGAGTGTTTGGTTATGAAATTTGGGTGTTTATGTTCTTGTATGCTAGTCGCATATTCACATTTTGCTATGATTTTGATATGATCTTGTTCATGACAGAAATTACATGTTATTATGGTTAGAAACTTGTTAGTAGGTGTTAGATGATCTAATGGTAACATAGAAATTGAAATCCTAAACATTTGCAAACTTAAGATTTTTGACAGCTTTGACCAGAATTTTTGGTCAACTTGCAGAAGTCATAACTTTCTCAATTTTTATCGAAATCAGTTGATTCTTTTTCCCTAGTAAATTATTATGTCTTAGCTTCAAATGGGCTACTCGCACACTTTCTAAAACCTCCGTTTGGTCACTCAAAACACTGCTGCAAGTTGGGTACTCAAAGCTGTCCAGTTTAGTAAAAAGTAGACTTTCCAATTTAGTTGGGCATGCTAATCTTGTTTTATTGACGAGTTTGTTAATTGTAAATGAGGTATATATATTAAGAGTAAGATCTGGAAGGTTTAGTGTTCAAAATCTAAGTTTTGGATGAGTTATGCAAGTTTTCGTTTTACTTTGACTAGTTTGCTAAATGCAGAAAATGCTAACTTCCAACGTGCATAACTTTCTCATTTCTTAACCATTTTACTTGATTATTTTTGCAACAAGTCCTAAATGATGTGTAGTATATGCCTGTAAAATTTAAGGAGTTAACTCCAAGTAATGTGGATTTTAGCTATGTCACTAGATAGGTGCTTGAAGTTTGACTTTCTGGGTCAACTTTGACTTAAGTTGCAATTACTTCATTTGCTCCCAAATTGGGACTTGTATGTGCATAGTATGACTTGTATGAATACATGAAACTTGCTTGGGTGCCTATGTGTTATTTTTAGTCCTAGTGACATCTTCTAATCCAGTTAGGCCATATTTACCCAATTAGGTCGATCTTGATCAACTTGTAGAACCAAGTGCCGCGTACCAGTGCACCCTAAGGTGAGTTTCACTTACTGTTATAGTTGCATCCGGTAAAGGATGGCAGCAACACGGTAAAGGTATTTCTTTACTTAAGTAGTTATCCACCATATATCACATGTTTCACTGAATTGCTTTTAATATCAAAAGTCCTTACTTTATCGGGCCATTAATATAGAATAGCGAGGTAATGTTGAGTAGATCTACTGGGGATTGACACCCCCGCTCAGCGGTGCACAGGATGCACCCTCCCGACTGGCGGTCGGACTGAGACCAATATTAGCCTAGGACTACCGTGATCGGGAAAGACACGGGGAAGGCAAACTACATAGGTTATGCCTGTGATACATTGTCAGCTTTGGTTTCGAACGTTCAGGTGAGCATAAGCATAGGCTAGCTACCTATTGATACGGATAATACTTGCAACTTGTATAATTAGATTACGAATTGTTTCTCTACTATTCGTATGCATTTTTGGTCTACATGGTGTTGTGTAGACTGTATTAGTGAACTCACCAGCCTTTAGCTGACACTTGATTGATGGATACTTTTCAGGTCGCTAGGTGGATCATGGATGGCACGGATGGCGGCAGTACACTTGACTTGCAAACCTTTGGGGAATATGCATTTTGAACATTTAAACTTGTTATTTTGTCAAACTAAACATGTAATCTGTCGATGTGCTTCCGCTGAACTATTTAACTAAACTATGCTCCATTTTGTAAAAAGTGCTTTAACTTATGATAAATTACTGTTATGGCTTGGTTGTAACTAAAGTCTTGGATCCTGGTCTAGTTTACATCCCACACAGTTATACTCCGTTAGTGGAAATTGGGGGTGTTACAAACACCATCACCTTTTGCCACACTATGAACCTCTCCCTGGCTATTCACCATATCCAATTGATAAGTATTATTACTACTTCTTGTTCCTGTAAAGATAACTCTTGAACCTCTAATAACCTTGGCCCTGCCACTCTTTAGGCTCACTGCATAACCATCATTCTCAACTGACCCTAATGATATTAGGTTCCTGGTCAACTCTGGTATATACCTTACACCTTCTAATTCAAGATTTGAACCATTTGCCAGATTCACAACTACAGTTCCTAACCCTGTAATCCTACAAGGTCTACTGTCCCCAAGTTTCACAGTGCCTAAGTCCCTCATAGACAGTTCACTAAACAAATCTCTATTTGGAGTCATGTGATAACTACGGCCTGAGTCTAATATCCACCCATTATGACTCATCCCTGTCTCAGCCATAAGAACATCACTGCTCTCATTACCCTTCACAAGAACTCTCCTCAAATTGAGAAACATTAACCTGTGGCCTATTGGCTAAACTGTTACCTTCATTCCTATATGTTCTCCTATCAGGGCAATCTCTTTTTAGTTGCTTTTCAGACCCACAAAGAAAGCACTTAAGCACCTTATGATTCTTAGACTTTGATCTATAACTATTTTTCTCATTTTTCTTCTTATACCTATGATCACGCCCGCCCCTAACAACCAACCCATCTGCCTTGATTTCATCTTTAAACTCATTCCTTCTTTGTAGCTCTTTAGAGTTTAGAGATGAAATCACTTCCTCCATGGCTCCATTGATATTGTTTCCCTGCCATACATCATAGTGTCCACAAAAGTTTCATAACTTGATGGCAGGGAAGCAAGAAGAAGTATGGCTTGATCCTCATCCTCAATACTATTATCAATGTTCTCCAGATCTATAATAATCCTATTAAAATCATCTACATGTTCTTCAATAGACTTACCTGGACCCATTGAGAATGAATATAACCTCTTCTTGAGATATAACCGTTTTGCTAGGGATTTTGTCATATAGAGTGACTCAAGCTTTGCCCAAATTCCTGCAGCAGTCGTTTCTTTCACAACTTCTCGAAGCACCTTATCGCCAAGACTCAGGATGATAGAACTATGCGTCTTTTCTAACACCTCTCGCCATTCCTCATCAGTCCACCCTTCCGGTTGTGCTGCTTCCCCTCTCAATGCCTCTGAGATTCCTTGGTACACCAAGAAATCCCTCATTTTAACCCTCCAGAGCCCAAAATCATTCTTCCCATCAAATATCGATTTGATACTTTGCTGATGCCATCGCGAATCTTCAATTTGATCTCGAACACACCGAAGATCATAATTCTCCTGAATCGATTCCAGATTGAGCCTACGCCGGCTCTGATACCACTTGTGAACGGAAATTCACACCAGCAAAGAATTGGAACACCAAATCAGAAACGATAAACTCTTATTTCAAGTTGCAAATGATTATAGAAACATAATGAGAGAATTTGGAATTCGATCATGAACCTACTGACCTAATCTTAGCTTATATACACGATTCAACAACGGTAACTAACAGCTAATTAACAAACTTAAACGAACTTAAGAAAAGTTACCAACAGGCCCTTGAACAAATAACACCTTCTAAGAATACACCCCGCGTCTGAAACTTTATTAAATGACTGACCCAGCAAAGATCTCGAGTTCGAATCTTCCAACAAATGACACCTTCTAAGAATACACCCCGCGTCTGAAACTTTATTAAATGACTGACCCAGCAAAGATCTAGAGTTCGAATCTTCCAGTGAACTATTTGCGACTTTAGCTCCATTTTTCATCATGTAATTAATAAAATATCACCGGCATGATTGAGACCCAAAAAGGAAAGAAAAAAAGTGTGCTTCTTGAAAATGTCAACATCTTTGCAAGTCAGTTCCTAAATTCCGACCTTCACATGAATTTTTAAAGGGTTAATTTGAAGCCAAATAAGATGATTTCTCATAGTACATATTTTTTTTGAGTGTGCCAATAGTTAATTAAATTAGTTCTTTATGTTGGTTTATTTTGAAGCCAAATAAGATGATTTCTCAGAGTACATCAGCTTGATCTCATTGCTTTCTTTAGATTTTGTTGTATTGAGACAACGTTTAACTGTTGCTTATCACTCAAATCTATAATTTTACTTTATGCTACGATTTCAACTTTAGAACTAATTTAACCAGTTAAATGTTGTCTTTGTTTTAGTGTTGTTTTACATCATTTCATTCCTTGACTTCGATGCAGGTCATTTAGATTCATAAAATTAGCATGCATGTGTGTAATGTGCATATATATATGTGTGATGCTATGTTTGTGCAATTATGGGAACTGTCATGAATGAGTGAGAATTGTGATTCAAAAGCAGCACTATCTTTGAGTTTCACCATTCACTGTAGATGCTTAAGGATTCCCTGTATCATATATCTCATAAGGTTATGAATGCTAGATCTTAAAAATTGAATTTTTATGCATTTTACAAAGAGTGTGGAACTATTATATGATTTAAGTCTTATTGTTAGTGCCATACTTCTTTGTCGTGGCTACTGTTTTCTTTATTTATTTTGTGTGCCAATAGTTAATTAAATTAGTTGTAATGTGATTATAGTTGGGTCTTTGTCCAATTAAAACATTTGAGTGTAAGGAACTACTAAAAGCAGAAGCACTGACCTATCATTTTATAATTTCATCTATTTTTTGTTGCTTCATTTATTATATTATAAGCAGAAGCACTGACCTATCATTCTTTTTGTTGCTTCATATATCTATCTTTAAAAAATGCTCTCTTTTGTTGGTTCCTTTGGATGTATGCAATGTTCCAATACGATGTAAGTGCATATGACTACAACTATTTTGTAGTTCAATTCTGTTTTTCAATCAATTAGTTAATCACTTCCGTCTCTGTGAATTTGATTACAACTGTTTGCAGGGATTTGGTGGTTGGCAATGTGCTTCATGATTGGACGGGCTACTGCCTTCATGGATAAAATCATTCTATAGGTACTGATTTATTTTCAAAATCAGTTAACAAATTACATACCAAAATTAACTTTATGATTCCGTATTCCCTTCTGATTGCAATCTAATAATGTGCCCACATATTATGAGATGTTGATGAGATTGCATAATTATTTAACCAAGAAGAAATTTTAGTGACCATCACAAATTTAGTTATTGTTTGGTTGAGATAAGAATATTTAAATTGATATATATTTGTCGTTATTAAATTCATAACAAATAACTACTCATATCGTTTGTTGTTTTCATATGTAACAGGGTAAGTTTTTGTTCACTAGAAGTTAGTATCATTATGGTTACTGATTTAAAGCTATGCAAGAATGCTTCAACGCAAGATCCTCCTAATTGACTTTTCAAGTATCTCATCATTGTTTTAATTGGTTAGCGACCTAAAGAAGAAGAAGAAAACCATTAAGGAGCCCAATTAATTTATGGAAAATGTGTACCTGCCTCTTGATGGTAAGTGATAATTTACTTACTTACAAGTTGTTATTACAAGGAACATACTTTTTAGGCTTTGTTACTAAAAACATTTGCCAAAACAAATGTTGAAGAAGATGAAGTTTATGACATCAAATATAAAGCATGATATGAGCTGGAGCTTCTTCCAGATTGATTTAATTAAACATAAATTGATTACTAAATTTTATGAAATAAATTAGCATAGCTTCTTCCAGATTGATTTAATTAAACATAAATTGATTACTAAATTTTATGAAATAAATTAGCATATTGTATGTTCTGCATTCCTTGAGGATCTTTACAAGCAAGTATCTTTTTAGTCACACTGATTCATACTATTCATGATCTTGGTGAAGCTCAATGTTCTTTTCATCATGTTTTGTGTAAAAAAAAATGTCAGGCTATAATTTGTTTTATTCGTTTTATTCTGTATGTTATTCTTTTATATGTAATAGGTCTTTTACATATTATTTGGAAGTGGAGTCCCAAATTTAAGCCAAATGATTTATGTTGCTTTGCAGCAATGATTTCATGACCGGACCGACCGGTTTAATTGAGAACCGCTTTGTTTACCAGTGAAGTCCTAAATTTAAGCCAAATGATTTATGTTGCTTGTAGATGCAGCAATGATTTCACAACCGGACAGGCCCGACCGGTTTAATCAGGAACCGGAAACCTGGTTTAGAGGTTCAACTGGTTTTTTCGTTGGCTTGGTAGATCTATAATTAATTTCATTCATATTTATAGCTATTGAGGGCTTGCACAGATTGTCCCTGAGCCGATGTGGGATAGGCTAGAACAAGCAAGACAATTTAAATCGTATTGTCCCTGAGCCGATGTGGGATAGGCTAGAACAAGCAAGACAATTTATATTGGGTATTAGGAAGGAAATTAAGGCTTTCAGTCGAGGGATTGGGACAAGAGGTCAAGACAAGGAAATATAAGATCAAAAAGTCTGTACTGTACATGTTTCGAACTCTTCACTTTAAGAAATTATCACCAACTTCCATTTGATCATCTACAAGTTGTTTTTGTTAATAGTCATTTTGAAATCTATTTATCTCATAAGTGAAGGATTATGGAATAATAGAATCATACAAATATGCAGTGCTGTGGCTACATAAGTTAATGAGTTTAATGACTTAATGCTCAAATGTAGAATTATACATGTATATGTAATCTAATACGTCATATGAAACAATAATATAAATTCTTTAAGGATATTATATAGAAACACAAATATTTATATATAATGTTAGTTTTTTTACTAATAATATTATCCGGTTCTTCATTCCGGTCCGACCAGTGAACCGGTAGAGCGACCGGTTCACTGTTCGGTCCGGTTATGAAAACATTGGGTTGCAGAGATAAGGCACAATATCCCTATACATCGTCTTTTTTACATTTTAATTCATGTTAGTATCAATCTTTAGAAAATCTGCTGTTAGAGGTGGTACTTTCAATATAGACGCATTTTTTTTAGTCTCAGTGGTTGTTAATGTTGATTTGGTCCTGAAACAGTACTGTGCTATGAGGGAGGAACCAACACTTTTTCCTAAAAATATAAAAGAAATTTCATAGGGTTAATCATCAACATGAGAATGAGGTGATTTATGTATTAGATTTTTATGTTAGTGTGCACAGAAGTTACTTTAAAATTCATCTATGAAGTTTTCATTCAAGTTTATAAATATCACATATCTCATATTATATCAAGTTTGGTATTTTGATTTAACTATACTTTACGACTTTTGGTCTGTTTATCTTTCATTTTTTTCTTTTTCAGTTTGGTTCTATCGAATTTGGGGTTTAGATTAGGTAATTCCATAACTTCTCCCAAATATTGATCCTGACCCATTAACCTACTAAGCTTGAGTAATCCACCCATTTTGATGGCTAGAAATGAGAAAGCATGT
>JBCNJP010009502.1:0-29062 GCA_039602395.1 Deinandra increscens subsp. villosa
CATGTTTGGTAAGTGTTTGTTTAGTTTTTATCTTTCGTGTGTGTGTCGTTAAGTTCTTTTTGGTGTTGGCCAGGTTGATTTGAGAAGTCAAAATGTGTTTTTCATGGGTTTTAATGCATGACAATATGCCCCCGACAGATCTTGCCAAATTTTTAGGGGAAGGAGTATGGGATAATAAGTATTATCCGAAGGGAACTCGAGGATGATACTTATTATCTAAAGGAAAAGACTTCCTCCGTCAGATCTTTGACAAATTTTTAGGGGAAAGAGGGTGGATAATAAGTATTATCTGAAAAGACTTCCATAATACATAGTATCCAAAGGGAACTCGAGGATAATATGTATTATCTCGAGGGGAAGTCCTTAGCTGGGGGGAAGTAATCAGCTAAGGGGAAGTCTTTAGAGGTCTTGGGTTCAGGGGAAGTTTTATAGAAAACCCGTAATCTATATTAGGGTTTTTGGTTAAAATGATGTTAATTTGAATCAACTGAACAGATGATAATTACCTTCTAACCCAAAGACCAGTCATCAATTGTCTGGTGGAGTATATTTTTTCAAATGTGTGTCAGACAGGTTGATGATAGAAAGATGCTGCTGATGTTGCTGCTGCTCAAAGTTAAAGACCCAGTCGGACAAGACTTCCATCTGAAAAGCAACTGTTCAGGGGAAGTTGTTGGTGTCTTTACAAGTTTCCAAAAGCCTCAAAAGAGCTTCAAAGAAGATGTTCACATGTTTAGGGGAAGCTGAAGTTTTCAAGTCGATCTTTGATGAAGAAAATGATGCAGAGAGCAGTCAGAGATCATGAAGATCCAAGTTCAACAATCAAATTCTTCAAAGTTAGGTGTTTTCAAAATTTCAACCCTCTAATTTATGAAGATTCAAGACAGTTACCGAAGATTCGGCAAGAACCAGTTCTTTCAAGAAAAGCAAGTCAATGAGAGTCCTCCATTTTATTGCTTGTTCATTTCAAGAAGTTCAAGCTGATGCTGATCAAGAGGAAGTCCCAAGTGCCCGTCATGAAACTCAATGAAGATTTCTGCGGAAAGAATCTTCATCAACGTCTTTGCCAGCCAGTCAAGAAGAAGATTCTCAAAGATCGAAGACATTTAATATCACAAGCCTAGGGGAAGATTGTTGAGGCTAGATTATGAGGCTTGTAATATTAAATAGTTTGAGCTAGGCTTAGAGGGTTTCATTAGAATCATAGGCTAGTTTGGTTATTGTATTTAGGCTAGTTTATGATTGGGCTTGGGTTTACTATTGGGTTTATGATCCAAAAGGGGCCCAATAGTAAACCCAATGGTGGTCTATATATAGACCACTTGACCTCCTTATTTGAGGTTAGCTATTTACGATTGAGAGGAGCTGCCCAAGAGTGTTTACGATCACAAAGTGATTACGATCGTAAACCCGAGAGGATCACGTTTACGATTCTGTATTTGTACCCGACAAGTTTTCTTGTGTGCAAAGGATCAAGTTTTTAACGTTTAATCATCGTATTCTTTGTGTTTCTTCTCTTCTCTATCTTGAATCAATCATAAACGAGGATTCCGCACTCGTTTGTGATTAAAATATCGTGTTCAGGAGTTTTTCAGGACCTACACCATGTTTTCTCCTACCGAGGGGGCTGAGAGCCTTTCTACTTTTATGTCTTTTCCCAAATGGCTGAATGCTACTGCTGCTATTTTGCTTAGAGCGTCTGCTTTCTTGTTTTTGCTTCTTGGAACATGAATGATTTTGCAGTAGCTGAACTCCTTCACCAAATTGTTTATCTTGTCAAGATACCGTTTCATTGTATCTCCCTTAGCCTCGTATGTTTGATTGACTTGGCTTGCCACTAGCATTGAATCGACATGGGCTTCGAGGTTTTTCACTTTTAACTGCTTAGCCATTTTGAGGCCTGCCAGAAGGGCCTCGTATTCAGCTTCATTGTTTGTTGTGGTGAAGTCGAACTTGAGAGCGCAAGTTATTTCCTTCCCCTTTGGGCTTGTCCGTATTAAGCCTGCTCCACACCCTTCTTCATTTGAAGCCCCGTCAGTGAAGAGCTTCCAAGTGGATGAAGGGGCTGAGCCTCTCTTAACTGTTGGCGGGAGACTGTCCTTTATTTCCTCTTTAGGGGGGATTTCTATCAAGAAATCTGCTAGGACTTGCCCCTTCCTGGAGGACCTTCCTTTGTACTCGATTTCATAATTTCCTAGCTCAATCGCCCATTTTGCAAGCCTTCCTGACACTTCAGGTTTTTTCAACACAGTATGAATGGGTTTATCGGTGAGTACCTGTACGGGGTGCGCCTGGAAATACCTTCGAAGCCTTCTTGAAGTGTGCACCAAGGATAGGGCTAATTTCTCCATTGCCGGGTATCTTTCCTCAGCCCCCTTCAAGGTTCTTGACAGGAAATAGATTGGGATTTGCCCTTCTTTTCTTTCAACCAACAACACCGAGCTAACTGCCTGTTCCGAAATGGCTAAGTATGCAGTGAGGGTTTCTTTTTCTTGAGGAATGGCTAGATCTGGGAGTCACACAAGAAGGTTTTGAGGTGCTGGAAAGCTTCTTCGGCCTCATTAGTCCATACGAACTGGTGTTTCTTGATGCATTTTCTCAGAGTATTAACCAAGGGCCTTGACTTGTCTGCTAGCCTTGATATGAACCTTCCCAGGGCCACAAGCTGACCATTCAAACTTTGCACCTCCTTGAGAGTCCTTGGGGACCTCATGTCTTTGATGGCAGCCACTTTTTCGGGACGGGCTTGTATCCCGTCTTTCTTTACAATTACTCCCAGAAACTTGCCCTCTTCCACCCCAAAAGAGCATTTACTTGGATTTAGCTTCATATTTACTTCCCTGAAGGTGTTGAAAGTTTCTTTGATATCTTCTATCATATCTCCTTCTCTTTGGCTTTTTATTACCAAATCATCAACGTAGACCTCTAAGTTCCTTCCGATTTGCTATTGGAAGAGCCAATCCATGAGCCTTTGGTACGTAGCCCCTGCATTTTTCAGCCCGAAGGGCATTTTTGTGTAACAATACGTACCGTCTGGAGCGTGGAAAGCGGTCTTATCCTCATCTTCCCTGGCCATTCGGATCTGATGATAGCCCTTATAAGCATCCAAGAAGCATTTTATTGGGAAGGAGGCCAGAGCGTCTATCTTTGCGTCTACTTCAGGAAGGGGATAGCAATCTTTTGGACAAGTCTCGTTGAGCCCTGAGAAGTCTATGCACATTCTCAGGGAGCCATCAGGTTTTTTCACCATTACAGGATTTGCTATTGAAGGTCCGATATCAAACCACCTACACGATATATGATCGTAAATGAGTGCGGAATCCTCAAATACGATTGATTCAAGAGACAAGTAGATGAAATAGACAAGATCTAATGAAAAGATCAAGTCTTGAATGAAGAACACCACTTGGAAGCTGATCGTAAACAAGAAGATACACAGAAATCGTAAACTGCCTTAGAATCAATTGAAAAGCTTGGTTACAATCATAAACATGTTGAGGTTTATATACTACCTCATACAAAAATCGTAAACCTAAAGTGAAGCCCACATGGCCCAATCATAAACTATAATAAGCCCATTAACCTATTAAATAACAAGCCCAAAACTAAGATAGAGCAAGCCCAATCACTAATGTTCATGCCTCAAATAAATATAGCCCAACAATCTTCCCCTAGGCATGAACCATTAGACCTTTTACGGCAGCAGCAGATCGAATCTGAATGTATTCTGAGTGTTGTTCGACCACCATCTGTTTGCCACAATCCGGTTTGCCGTCCCATGGAAGATTCCCACCCTCACAGCATTTTCCAAGTCATTTTCATCTCCGAGAATAGGCTGTGAGGCGAGCAGCTTGATATCCTTTTCTCCAAACCTTAGCAAATCCACCGGATCGTATTAGCGAAACTGCCTTAGACCCTTGCAGAGAACCACCACCTCGTGTGTCGTTGGATCATAACACCAGCAGTCAAAGTTTTTGACCAAGGTACCATCTTCAATCTCGTCCAACATATTGATAACTCTTGTGCGTTTGGTGGGTGGTCTCCTTGCTTCACCAATAGGTTCTCCAGTCACTGGGTCAGTTTCAGTCTGGACCCACCTTACTTGCTTTAGATCAAAATTTGCAAAGTTATTTTCTAGATGGCTCAGCAAATTGTTTCTAATAAGGTCTCCGTCAGGGCTGTTCCATCTGTTTATGTAGGGGGCTCGAAGCAGATTTCTGATCTCAGGTTCAGTCCAAGAATGGAATTGTGCACGAGTTCTATAATATTCAACTGGACTATAGCCATCACGGATCACAGCAAATAATTTCTTCTCGGTGTCGTAATGCCAGCATAAGATGGGTTCACAACTCCCCTTTTTGTCTAAAGAGCTACTCACCAAGATCAAGAGCATATTTAGTGGGGGCTGGTCCTTGAAAGAATTCTCGGAACCAGTTGTCATGACCTTCAGGAGCTTTGGAGATCACTCTTCCTCCTCTGGCATAGTCAGACATCTCAATATTTTCATCACCATCGTCTTCATTCATCGCTTCAGCACCTTGCACACCCTGTGATGAGCTTTGTTCAGGGGCACTTGAAGATTTTGACTCCACGAGACTTTTCAAGTCAGTAAATTTCTTCTTAAGATCCACCAAAGTCTCATAGAGCCACTTCATTCTATTTTTATCTGCCACCTCCTTTTCTCTCATCCTTTTGTTCTCATCCTTCAGGGCCTTTATCTCATTTTCTCTGAATCGATTCTGAGATATCAAAAAGTTGATATGAGGATCAGTGCTTATCCTCAAATCAATCGGAAGTTCAGCAGCTTGGAAGGGCCTGAAGCTAGGAACAGCTGTAGGCTGAGTTATCACAGGAGCAGCGCTCACTTTCACTGGGCTTGGAACAGCGAATGTGTGATCAACCTCTATGAATTGACTTTCTTCCCGAACTGGGCTACGTTCGGTTAGAAGTGGTGTTTCAGTCTGAGCAGGAGCAGGTTGATCTTGTACAGTTTCAGCAGCTGTTTCTTCTTGAGTCACTGGGACCCTCAGAACTGGGCCCAGCTGGATGTACTAACAAAATGCTTGAGCTGGTCTTTGAAAGCTTGAATCTGATGCTTCTTGGATCTGACCTCTTTCTTGGTGAAGGTTCACGTGCTGGAATTGGTTCTTCAAGAACATCTTCAGCATCCAGATTCAGCTCAGGAGGGGTTGTATCACTGCCTGATGATCCGATCATGTCATCCCTTGACCTTTTAAGGTTAAGGGACCCCAGATTCCCATAGATATCATCATCAGTGATCTCCTGGCCAGCAAGAATATCATCCATTACATTCTCTTCATCGGAGGGTATAACAACATCCTCTTCTTGCACATTAACAGCCGGAGTTGCTGTTAAGTCTTGTTCTTCAGCAATGGATGCATTAACATTAGGCACGTCAGCTTCTGGTTCAGAATCATCCATCACTTGTTCCCTTGATACCTCGGGAAACGCACCCCTCTTAGCCCACTCCAGTCTACCTTCAAAATTATGCTTACCCTTTCTATCTTGGGTTTGCAGGCCAAATACTCCAATATCCATCACCTTCACGTCTAGTTTCTCGACCCTCTCCTCAATCATTGGGTATTTCTTCATCACCACCATTTGAACAAACCGTGGAGTCATTAGAAACTGTTCTCTGGCACTCAGCTCTGCATTGCCTATCCAATCTTGCTAGCATCATCCTTCGAGAAATTGAAATCCCAATCTAAGGCCAATGCTACGAAGGCTGTTCCATGTAGCTGATTCAAGCTGATCGAAGCTCGTTCTCTTCCCTAGAAACGACTTCTGCATGTAATGTGCCAGGCACCTCTAGTAGTGTGGCAGCAGCTTCTTAAAGATTGGTGGAAACTTTCCTTCGTATCCACATCGACTGAGCACCTGCTAGAACTACCTCCTTCGGATATGTGATTCGATCAGTGGCTTTATCAGTAATGTTTAGCCCTTGTCTGATATCTTCTTCCTCAATCACGACTTGTCTGTTCTGAACCGTTGCGGTAATCCTTGTCTTATCAGCATTGGCTCTTGCAGTACCCCAGAATTCTCTGACCAGCATCTCATCAATGAGTACATTCGTCCTTAGGGCGTGGTTGATTTTGCAAGTGTTCATTCCAGCCACCAGAGAGTAGAATAGCTCCATATGTTTTTCTGGCGGGTCTTCCAGATAAGCAGGCATACAGTGATCCTGTTCATATTTTATGTCTTCAATAAGCATCTCTTCTGCCATCTGAGAAAGATGACGACATATGCATCAGACATGTTCAACAATGCTATTGTGTTAGGAAACAATCTTGAAATTCAATTGAGTACACCCATTTAATTTTGATAAATTTTTAAAATTTCAATTTAAACGTTCAAGGGAAAATATTTGATTTTGAAGCACACGTTTCACAAACATCATAAATTTTAACTTAAACATGTTCAAATTTGATGAGATTAAAAAAAATTAAGTGTTTATGACATCTTATATATGAGATTACGATCTTGCAGACATGTGTTTACGATCTTTAACTAACGGGTTCACGACCGGGTCCGATTTTCGTCCAATCGTAGATCATCAAGTCCAATCGTAAACACCGAAACCATCCCTAAGCCCAATCGTAAACCCGGTATCGTAAACCAGGATCGTAAATGGTCATCGTAATCATCAATCAGGAACATCAGTCGTACACCCCGATCGAAAATGACGGATCGTAAACATTCGATCGGAAACACCGGATCGTAAACGAGAATCGTGAACACTCAACAGTCGTCTTCAACATTACGATAATCGTAAATGCACCATATCCGCCATTATTATGACCTGCAATCACCTCGTAAACACGTTAATACCCATCAAGATCATGAAGCATAGAACATTTGTGACTACCTTTAACTGAGTTATCAATCACCAAACACGACTTCAAATCCTTGAGTAATTGACTCGAAATTTTCAGCAAACCAAAACGTAATCACCGAGTGAAGAAAACTGAGATACGGGGTTAAGAGGTGAAGATAATCGGTCGATTAACAGAGTAGTTCGAGGTCGGAAAATGATTACGAACGGCGATGGTAGGACACGGATTTACACAGACGGTGCCCGGAGGTGGGTCGGATCAGCTTTTCCGGTGAGGGCAGCGAGTGGCTAGGGTTTCACAGGGCGGAGATCGTAAACGGCGAGAGGGATGGATGGATCGGAAATGAGGATTGGATCGTAAATGGGATCGGTTATAATAGGGTTTTGTTTAAAAAAAATATTACACTTAGGCCCCTCATGTTCCAAAACTATTTAATAAACACACACAAGCTTACCCCAAACTAATGTAATAATTCTCATAAACATTTGAAGATTTTTGAAGCTTTTGAGAATTTACGAAACTTCCCCTCAGACTCATGCCCCGAGTATCTGATCGTGATCATAAAATAAAACTTTAAATATTTAAAGACTAAACTAAAATTGAAGAATGCACACAAATCAATGATAATCTAAATACTAGACATTAAATACATACTTACGTTGAAGATTGATGTAATTTTCATGGATCAAACCAGACAAATCTTTAACCGAGGAACCCTTTTCAGCTTCCGTTACTCGACGCTCTAGACGATTTGCTCAAAATTTTTGAAACCATATAAACTCACATCCAGTTAAAAAATTTTAAGTGCTTAAGTTGTGGTACATAATTACCGTCATGTTTAAGTCAGTCCCCACACCCAATTGTTCATAGCAAAACCTACCCAACCTCAGAGTTTATTGAGGATTCACAAACCCCCAACTTGAGGAACCATGCAACACTGCTTTGACAACCACTTATTTCTTACTTTCATGAATTATCGGTTGGTGATCAGGTCGGCCGCATAAGCACGCAGAGAAGACCAACAGAATAGTTTTCTTTCCTTTTTCATTTTCTTTTTCACAATTTATATATATATATATATATATATATATATATATTTTTTGAGTTCTTTTTCTCTTTCTTTTTCTGTGGCGTTGTCATTTACAGTATAAACATGGCGTGTGAGAGAGTGAATACTAGGTAAATACCACTCTCAACCCATTTTTGCCGGGTCTCAGTTTTTTAAACTATGTAAACTAGGATGGAAAGCTAAACATATATAAGAGTTAAGTTTACTGCACTTACAATGGATGATCATTGTTTTTGATTTAGCTTACCGAACATCATCTTTGAGACGTCTTTCACTTCTGCCTTACACGTGTCAGTCTCCGATCGTCATGGAAATTTATATCACTTCCTACCAACTCAAGGCAAAACAAAAGACATCATAAAAACCTCAAACAGATATTTTTTTGTATTTTCTGAGACAATTATATTCCTTCCCCTGTTTTTATGAGGCTTTTGAAAAACAAACACTATTTTTGTTGTTTTTAAGATTTCTTAAAAAATAAATAAACAAAATTTGATCAGATCATTCCTCGAAGGCAATCATCCGAAGGCCTTCGACACACATTTCAAAATTAGGACGCGGGAGGGGTTTTGTGAAAATGTCAGACACATTTTGGTCTGAGCTCACCTTTTGGAGCTGAATCAACTCCCGATCAAAGCAGTCACGAATAAAATGTACCTTTATGTCTATGTGCTTTGTTTTTGAATGGTGAACGGGGTTTTTCACAATTTCCAGAGCAGCAGCGTTATCACAGAAGATAGGAGTGTTAATGAATTCCATACCGTAATCTGTGAGCTGGTTTTGGATCCACACTACCTGTGAAGTACCGGCAGATGCTGCCACGTACTCAGCTTCGGCAGTTGATTTGGATACGGTATGCTGCTTCTTGCTCTGCCAGGAAATGAGTCGATCGCCCAGATATTGACATCCTCCAGAGGTTGACTTCCGATCCAAGTCACTGCCTCCATAATCACTGTCAGTATATGCATACAATTGAAAGTCAGTGTTCTTTGGGTACCAAAGTCCAAGCCTAGGCCTGCCCTTCAGATACCTAAAAATACGTTTAACAGCATTTAAATGAGAAAGTTTAGGGTTAGCCTGATAGCGGGCACACAAGCAAACTGCATGCATAATATCTGGCCGACTTGCTGTTAAGTACATCAGTGAACCAATCATTGAGCGATACGTGAATTCGCTCACTGACTCCCCGTCTGCATCTGCTGACAAAAGAGGTCGGGACGCCATTGGAGTTGAAATTGGCTTCGAGTCTTGCATCTTGAATTTTTCTAGAATCTCATTCACATATTTGGCTTGGTGAATAAGAATCCCAGATTCATCTTGTTTTACTTGCAAGGCTAGGAAGAAACTCATCTCCCCCTGATCGCTCATTTCGAACTTCTTTCTCATAATCTCTTCAAACTCGGTGCACAAATCTTCATTGGTTGACCCGTAGATGATGTCATCTACATAAACTTGCACCATGATTATGTCATCCTTCACCCTTTTCCGAAACAATGTCTGATCCACCACCCCTCTCGTGTATCCATTCTCCACCAGATGTGTTGATAGCGTCTCATACCACGTTCTTGGAGCTTGATGTAATCCATACAAAGCCTTGTCCAGAAGATACACATAATCTGGATGCTCCTCATCTACAAACCCCGGTGGTTGAGTCACATAAACCTCTTCATTCATCTCTGCATATAAGAATGTTGTCTTGACGTCCATCTGGTGTACCGTGAAATTCAGATAAGATGCAACCGCAAGAAATATACGAATAGCTTCCAGTCTTGCCACAGGTGCATACACCTCATCATAGTCAATTCCATGGATTTGTCGATGACCTTGAACTATTAACCTTGCCTTGTTTCGAACGATTATACCCGTGTCATCCTTTTTGTTCTTGTACAACCAACGAGTGGGTATAACCTTCTTGTTGTCTGGCCTCTTGACTAGTCGCCACACTCCCAGCTTTGAGAATTGATTTAATTCATTGTGCATGGCCTCTATCCAATTCGGATCTCTGAGAGCAACCATCACATTCGGAGGCTCAATCTGGGAGATAAAACATGAGTACATGCAGAAATTGATATCCCCCTGTGCGGCTTCTAGTTGAAACTCCTGCAGATGCTGGTCCAAGAATATTGCTAACTGGATGGTCCTTGTTGATCCTGGATACCTGAACATCTGGCACAGACACAGAAACAGGCAGATTAGTACTAACAACATTATCATTCATATCATTCATACCTGAACTTTGTGGAATTTCTGAGTCATTATCACAAGTTCCTGAAGTTCCCAGAGCATCTGCGTTGACATTTGTGGGAACTGGAACTGGTGCCTTCTCACAGACTCTTTCAGTGTGAGGTCTTGATTCAGATGGCTGAGTGATAATCTCTTCTTCTTCACCCAAATTGTGAAGCTCATTCGAAAACTTGAATCCTTCAAACAGAGACCCATAATTAAAAATCCAATCAGGTCCAGTCCCTGCATCCGACGGATTGTCCTCAAGCCAGTCCACGTTGAATGCTTCAATGATCAAACCGGTGGTCTTGTTATAGACACGATAAGCACTATTTCCCGAATAACCAACGAAATAACACTCATCAGCTTTCGCCTCGAATTTCCCCACGTCGGACTGTATCAGTACCGTGCACGGACATCCAAATGTCTTAAAATATCCCACCGTTGGCTTTTCTTTATAGACAATCTGATACGGAGTTTTCTCATGACGCTTGTTCAACAAAACGCGATTCTGCACGTAGCACGCCGTATTGACCGCTTCAGCCCAGAAGAAAATTGGTAGTTTAGCTTCACACATCATTGTCCTTGCCGCTTCAATGAGTGTCCTATTTCTTCTCTCAGCTACTCCATTTTGTTGAGGGGTGTAGGGCGCACTGAACTGTGTCTCTATCCCCTTAGCCCCACAAAACATATTCAACTCAGCGTTCTTGAATTCTGTCCCGTTATCCGATTTGATAGCTTTGACCTTCTTGTTCAGCTGATTCTCTATAAGAGTGACAAACTGTTTTACTAAGGCCGGAGTTTCATACTTGTTTGACAAAAAGTAGACCCAAGTAAAACGTGAGTAGTCGTCCACAATCACGAGACAGTAGGAGAATTTGCTGATGCTCTGAACTTGCATAGGCCCAAATAAATCCATGTGTAGAAGTTGTAGAACCGATGACATAGAATTTGCTATCTTCGGGCGGTGTGGCAACTTGTGCTGCTTCCCCTTCGCACATGCCACGCATTTTTCCACAGTTGAGAAGTCTTTGATGGGCAGCTTTCTGACATGCTCTCCCTTTGCGAGCTTGGTCAAATTCTTCATATTTGCATGCCCCAGACAACGATGCCACAACATAGCCAAATTTTCGTTTTGTTTTGAGATGAGGCATGCTTCTTCTGACGTTGGAGGATTGCCCATATTGAGAAGATATGAGTTTGAACGTCTTGGAGTACGCATCAGTATGCAGTCCTCGGGAATCTTCACGCCGGGCTTCAAAATAATGCATTCCTTCCGATTGAACATCACAGAATAGTCTCTGTCACAGATCTGAGAAACACTCAGCAAACTGTGAGACAGTTCCTCCACATAGTGTACGTCAGAAAAAGACAAATTTCCACTTCTCACAACTCCTTTCTTGCTAATTCTTCCTCCTACACCACCTGCAAACGATACTCCTCCACCATCGAAATCCTCTACATCTTCCAAAAGGGACAGATCTCCGGTCATGTGTCGAGAGCAACCACTATCAACGTACCAGAGATTGTTGATAGATCTTCTTGGCTGTCCCTACAAGAATCAGAAATCAGTGAGATCCAGGTACCCAGGCCATAACAGATCTGGGCACACCTTTTGCATCAGTGTAATTAACTAATTGGAGAATCATTTCAGACTTTGATCCAAATACATTCTCATTTTGAAGGTTGACTTTTGGTTTCCAGGTGGTGGTTTTCTCGGGTTTCAACACAGTTGTTGAATTGATCACAGACACAGGTTTCTTTTGTGGTGAAATGACCTTTTTACCAGTTGGCTTTTTAACCAGTTGTCCACTCAAGTTTCAGTTTTGTATACACAAGTTGTTTTGTTTGAGTGACATCTTTTTGTTTCAAAACCTGTTGTTCAGCTTTCGCTCTGCCATTAGGTTTATTAATTCTTTTGACTTTAGCCACTTGTTTTTCAATCAAATTCTGGTTTTATCTTATCATTTCTGTGGTAAACTCCTTTAGATACATAACTTTGTTGTGGAGTTTTGGTCACGTTCCACTTATCAACAACAGGCTTTGTCACAGAAGCCTTTGCGTTTGAAACCTTAGACTGTTGAGTCTTCATTGGTTCAAAACACTGCTTCCCCTGAGACACAGCTTGTTGTTTCTGCTTTTGTTTTTGCTTCTCTCCGGTCATCATTTTCTCCAACATACTAGTCCGTGGGTTTTGCGGATAGTATGGTTGGAAAGGTCTATTCACACAATTAGCTGCAAAATGTCCTGGCTTTCCACATTGAAAGCAATTCATGAGTCTAGGCCCATTGACATGGCTACAGAGGTATGAACGTCTTGGGTAAGACGACTTCCACTCTGGCTTATCATCCCATTTGTGTATAACATGTTGTTTATCCTTTTCAGATTGTGTAATTAAACAAAATTGTTCTGATTTAGATTTGTTTGTTCTATTAAAAGCTGACACAACCTGGGGATAAGCAACAAAATCTTTGGGCTTAGTCTCACGACCAATTTTTGTGTTAGGCACACGAATTTTAAAACCAGACACTTTTTCATTTGATTCAGAAACATTTTTTAACAACGGTGCAACTACTTGTTTCGACTTGGATGTTTCTAGTTCTGACACAAGTGCCATTACATCATCCTTAGGTAAACATACTGAGCTCAGAACTACTAGACACGTGACTCTCTTCCACTCTCCGACATTCTGCATCCTCCTTAGAAATGTCTTTGATTTCTACTTCATCTGCACAATAAATAGATACATCAGAAGAGCTCACACAGTTATTCAGAGAGGTATTTGATGGTCCTGCTTCACACGTGTCTGTCATCACACTATCCTTATTACCCAACCCATAAGTCATGTGTTTTTCATTTTCCATTTCCTCTTCTGTCATAGGCTTCACTCCAAACAAGACACTATCTAAAGGAGGTCCTTCCTCATGCATTTCCGATGCAGATCTATCTATCTGATCCTCCTCTAAGATCATTCCTATTACATCTCTAGTTTTATCTTGAGGAACAACGTTCTTGTTTGCAAAGCTAATTCCTATTCCACCTTTGTCCTTACCCATTCTAACCTCAGTTATGCATGTGTCCAGAGATTTACTAGCCTGTAACATTCTTTTGCTTCTCATAAGATTCATATCAAGCTTAACCTGCAACTCATTGTTTTTATGCTTAAGTTCATCTATCTGCTTAGTAAGTTCTGCTATTTCTAACTTAGCATTGTCATACAAATAAGCGTTCTCAGTTGCAAGTTTCTTATATTTCACTATGTCAAATTTCTGGGCTTTAACCTTTTCTTCGTTCTTTTGCCATCTACCCTTATATGAACTTCTTTCACATTTTACCTCGAACAATTCCAATTGAAAATTTTTGCAAAATTGTCTAAGACCAGTAATTATACTATCACAAACAGGGTTAGAGCATACCTTGGTGTGATCTGCTGCCATAGCTTCATTCTCCTCAGGTTCGCCTTCAGTCACAACAAAAGCATGTTCTTCTTCATCATCATCATCCATAGCAGTCATCATGGCATGTGTCAAGGTCAGATCTTTCATTTGAGACGTCCAATCATATCCTCCTCCTTCCTGCACAATCAAAGCACCTGCTTCTGCTTTTGCCTTCCCATCAGCTGGTTTCTTTTCCTCTGCTCTCTCTTTCCTTGGCTTGCTACACTCTCTTGCAAAATGCCCATATTCATCACAATTGTAGCACCTCAACTTGGTTTTGTCAAACCCCATCCTTATCTTGTCTTGGTCTTTCCAAACATTTCTTCCTGTAGTTGCCATGAACTTCTTTGCCCTAAACACAGCCATAGCCATCTGCCAAGAGACATCCAACATTTCCACATCTTCTGGATTTATCTGATTCAGCTCTCCTGATAGGATCTCAGTAGGGATTAGGGTTCCGGCCATTAGAGCATGATAGTTGTTCATGAATCCCATTCCGAGTGCAAAATTGGGATCATTGGTTGCTTCAGAGTTGTCACCTCCACTTGAACCAGCTTGAGGTTGTGCCACAAATGCATTTGTTTTAGTCACAGAACTTGATCCACTTGCAACTGACTTTCCTTTCGGCTTCACATCTACTTCTTCTGACAACAAAGCTTGATTCAGTTTCCCAGCCAGACTAAGAGAGCTTATGTGATTCAACTCTCGCTGCTTGTCATCAATAAGCTTGGACTTCAATTTGTTGATCATTTCATCCAGAGATAGCTCACTCAGCTTGTTGTTGTCCTTAATAATATAGATATTTGTGTTCCATGACTTGGGTGAACTGTTCAGCAACTTCAAATTCTTATCTTCCAATTCTGGCTCCACACCATAGCTTGACATTTCTGCCATCAGAGATAAAAACCTTTGCACTTGTGCTTCAAAAGATTCACCTTGGATGTGATTAAACAAATTGAATTTCTGCTTCAAAATTTGCTTTCGACTCGCCTTAATGTCTGGATTTCCCTCATAGGCAACAATCAAAGCATTCCAGAGTTCCTTCGCTGTCTTGCAATGCTTAAATCCTTGAGCAATGTCAGGTGTTAGTGCCATGGTCATAATCGCAAACGCCCTCTCAGCCTTGTTACACCTTTCCCAGTCCTCATCTTCAAACTCTTCTTCAGTCTTAGCCTTTCCTGCTTTAGCTCCTTCTCCATGAGTAGGTATGTCTGGTCCGTTAATTACCGCTCTCCACAATCTCAAGTCAACACTCTTCAAATGGTTTTCAAACCTATACTTCCATTCCAAAAAGTTATCCGCCGAAGTTAGTCTAGGTGGACGAGTGATAGATCCGATCTCAAAATCCAATTTCTGATACATACTTGGTTCGAAATCCATTACGATAGCAAAGGGAACCTAAATCCAAAGTCCAAAAGTCCAAAAACAAGAGATTACAATAACCAACCCTTGATTACGATCGTAAACTGACTAATTACGATCGTGAACGCTGTTTCCGATAAAACTCCAAATTGCAAACAATTAACCGACTGTGAGAATCGTAAACACCGATTACGACAATCGATTACGACTCCGTATATCGTAAACACCCGATTCCGATTAGAGTTAACCGTAAACGCCAATTACGATCCAAATTGATCGTAAACTACGATTCCGATCCTGTGATTCCGATGATGCAAGATCGTAAACGTCGATTACGACCAGGAAAAGTCGTAAACACCAAAAGTACAATCGTAAACGCCTAAAAATCCGATCTTGATGTCGTAAACACACAACAAACCCAGAAATGCAGTCGTAAACCCGAAGAACAGCTACAGGAGAAATCGTAAACACTTATACCACCTTCAAATCTTCAAAAACACGAACTAAAACCCAGAAAACACTTGAATCTATATCGTGAGAGCCTCGAATCTAAGATTCTTAGCTCTGATACCAATTGTAGGTCCGATATCAAACAACCTACACGATATATGATCGTAAATGAGTGCGAAATCCTCAAATACAATTGATTCAAGAGACAAGTAGATGAAATAGACAAGATCTAATGAAAAGATCAAGTCTTGAATGAAGAACACCACTTGGAAGCTGATCGTAAACAAGAAGATACACAGAAATCGTAAACTGCCTTGGAATCAATTGAAAAGCTTGGTTACAATCATAAACATGTTGGGTTTATATACTACCCAAACAAAAATCGTAAACCTAAAGGAAGCCCACATGGACCAATCATAAACTATATGTAACACCCGTATACAATTTGATGTCAAACATAGCCCTTAAGATCATTAAAAATTAGTCCCAGAATTTTTTTATTTTTTATTTTTTTATTTTTTTTACATAACTTATGATTTAACAATCATAAACACCATCATTGTGGTTCCCATTTATGAAGTACACTAGTAATGAGTTTGACATCCAAAAATGTTCATTAACTTGTACGTAAGTTGTTTTTACCGCAATACATAACGGGTCGTTCGTCCTTTGGGTGATCGGTTCTTCAATCGTCTTGATGAGCATCCTTCAAGCCTCTCCTTTTTACCTGCAATTTACTCACTTTCAATAGTGAGTTTCTATTGCATAAAACATGTATAAACATCATTAACAATGATAATAACAACCAAATTCAGAAAAGGGTTCCTAGGCGTATCGCCTAGATCTCTATTACTTACAAGCGATACACTTGATTTTCTAGGCGTATCGCCTTCTGCTCCAGTTGCTCCAAGCGATACGCTTGGAGCCAACTTTCCAGGGATTTGGCCGAAATCTGGCCTATTCTATACTTAGCCAATATTTTGGCTACTTCCCCTGTTTTTACCAGTTTTGCACCAGACCTGTTGGGACTTTATATCTACTCTTAGAATGTCCCAACACACACTTTTTTGCATAAAGACAGTACATTTACATACCTTGGCCATGTGTTACATTTCGATAACTAATCCCGGATTCTCCCGACCCGTTTGACCCACTTAGAGGTTCTTTGTGGCAACTTTATTTCTGCCACTAGAATGTCCCAAAAACACATATTTTTAAGCATAAAGACTATGCATTTGCTTACCTTGGCCATGGTTTACATTTTGATAACTAATCCCGGATTCTCCCGACCCGTTTGACCCACTTAGAGGTTCTTTGTGGCAACTATCAAGGTTACCTTCCAAGATTTACCCATCGCATATGGTTTACTACTTGAACATAATGCAAGCAATATAACATCAAAGCATTTTTATGTATACCCATAGTTAGTTTCACGCTTCCGTTATGAGTCTAGCTTTTCACATTACCCACACGCTAGGTTTTTGACAAAGTTCATACAAATTTCACTCTACTTGCCATTAGTTCATCTAATCGTTTTAGTTAATAACAAAACAACCTTTGTTTCTTATTTGACCCGTTAAGACGGGTCCTTGCCCTTGGTTTACCCTAATGCCTAACTCGACCACATATAAGCCTTGGAATCTATGGTTCTGTAACCATTTTATGATTCCCTTTTCTCTTGTTACTTGGCATAGACTCTATAAGTCCATTTCCGCCATTGTAACTTTCATTCGTTCTTTGATCCATCCGAATCTTTTCTATGGTCAAGTTTATCATTGGGGAACCTCTTGGCTTTGGGCTTCACGGTTCCTAGAACCATTCGTCACCCATTTACACAATTCATAGTTTATTCTATTAAATTGTAAATACACATTTACTTATCTACTTCATGTAACATAATTAATGCTAGACATGCATTTGGTTCCTACAACCATTATCAATCAATTACTCATTTGGCCACTTTTATGGCCCCTATGAATCGATTAGTAAGTTTTATTCTTTGACTCACTATGATGAATCCTTTAGAATCGTCCAACCCGTTTAACCTATTAGCATGAATCCTACGATTCATTTACCGCTAATGTCATACATTCTTATGGCCACGGTTCCTATAAACCATTTAATTATGTATTGTTCTTTGACTCTTTTCCTACTTAGAGCTTAACTCTAAGTATGTTACTTTGTAATTATACGCAATTCAACAACTTGCCTCATAGGGAAAGTTTATCACATTTCATAAAAATCATGCATTCTATATCATTAATGCAAATATGAGTCATTAACAAAATGTGTAACATAGCATAGATGTTACCTCGTGAGCTTGAGTTTATGATCCTTGGGTAGCTTAACTTTTACTTCATTTACCTCAAAGCATGTTGGCATTTGTAACTTCCGTTATGCCTCTTTATCCGTTTCAAGGGAATTTGCCCTATACACAAATTCATGTTAAATTCATGGTTTTGTTTTGACCTTCTAAAAGTCCACCATGCTTAATATACATGAGCTTAATACTTGTATAAATCATTTTCGTGCACCTTAGATGCTTCTAATACACCCAACTATATACACATAATCGATTATAATCGACCAATTATGTTTTAATCATTTACGTTGACATATCCAACTTTAACGGGTTATAAAAACTTCTTATTTTTGTGCAGCATTTTACTGCGATGCTGCTGAAATCAATATTTTTTACCACTGAATAATTTTATTCAGCCTTTCATGTTCAAATATGAATTATAGTAGACTCATAGGTCTTTCCGAGCATATAAGATACACATTTTTCGAAGGTACGGTTTATTTTATACAATTTTTCTAAAAACAGGACAACAGCCATAATTTTAACCAAACAGCATGCTGGAAAATTGAGTGACCATATTAACGGGTCATTTTGACCCATTATACATCAGATTCAGCTTCTAGAGTTCAAAAACGAAACATAGTATTCACAACAAGCTTTTCGACCGTATATCATACATCCCAAACGGACATACGAGTGATCTTATACAACCCTTACAAAACAGCCCCACAACAAGATTTTTATTATTTTTATGGTTTTACATTATTCCATTTAACACATCTAACAAGCATGGATTTCACATTTCATGCACATTCCTACTTCATGATCCTTAGTAGTGTACATACCTATATTTAGTCATGAATTCAAGCATTCCATCTAAGTGAGACATTTCAACAAACACCTAGTGTGCATACCATGAATTACACATTTATGTCTATAATTTATGTATTCTAAGGTACCCTTATTAACATGTTTAGGTGGAATCACCTCCAACCCGACATCAATTCAACATATTTCATCTCATTCATATGAGAATCCAAGTTAAACTACCAATTTCACTATTCTTTTAGATAGCTATCTAACATATAAAAATTCATCTAGTGAACTAGGTGATTCAACCCCAATTTCACATCAATCTTTGTTCCTACAAGTAGTAGCATGCTTATGACAACATAAAACACATACATCATTCACAAATTTCCAGATTTCTAGACTCAATTTTTGACACCTACACATGCAAGGATTTGGGGTTTACCTCCTTGACACACAAGAGATGAATGTAGATGATTGAGCACTTCTAATTCCAAATTTATGTGTGAAATTCGCAGCCCTTGCCTCCCTTAAGCATAATTTTCGAGTTGGGTGAGGGGGTTTGGGAGGCTAGAAATCGCAGAGGGGGAAGGAGATGTCGATCTCCAACCCACCTCCTCCTATTTTGTTTATTACACTATTGTGTAATTACAATTTAAGTCCCCCAAGTAACCAAGTCAACCCATTTTTAGTTTATAACTTTTATTTACTTAGTATATCCCTAATTTTTCTTTTCTTTAAAAGAAAACCGAGATGCTACAATTCCACACATAACCTTGAGATTTATTTAAAATAAATCTCAGTTTATCTAGCTTATACTTAAAACCCCATTATTCTCATATGTTGACAATTCTACCAATATGTGGATGATTTTGGGCTGCAAAAATTTAACTTAACTAGACTTTAACGGGAATTTAATTATGAAATTTTTTGGGATGTTACACTATAATAAGCCCATTAACCTATTAAATAACAAGCCCAAAACTAAGATA
The DNA here is from genome assembly GCA_039602395.1 of Deinandra increscens subsp. villosa. NCBI lineage: Eukaryota > Viridiplantae > Streptophyta > Magnoliopsida > Asterales > Asteraceae > Deinandra > Deinandra increscens. Next base: position 19,500 of record JBCNJP010009502.1, read on the forward strand.
GAGCAAGCCCAATTACTAATGTTCATGCCTCAAATAAATATTGCCCAACAGCTATCCATTCCAGGTACTTGATTCTTCTTATGATATTAGCTGCAAGTAGCTGCTTAACTTCTTCAGCAGCTACCTTGGCGTGCTCTTCGCATAGGCTTCGCTTTTTCTGTCTGATGGGCTTTGTTCCGGGTGGTATGCTTAAGTGGTGCTCAATATATCTTGACGGGATTCCTTCCATGTCTCAACATTGCCATGCGAATATGTCACTGTTTGCAATCAGTAGCTCTTTAAGGGCAGTTTTCCATTTTTCAGAGAGTTGCGAGCCTACCTTTATGGTTTGCTCGAGGTACCTGTCACACACCATCCATTCTTCTATCCCGCTTTTAGGCACCAGCTTTGGCAGGATATCAACAGTTGCCACTATTTGTTGATGCTGAGCCAACAGTCGCTATTCCTCCTGGTGTTGGGAACTTCATGAGACCATGTGCTGTTGATGTGAGAGCCCTGAGGGCTCTGATAGCCGGCCTTCCTATGATGGCGTTATATTTTGACGGGGCTCTCACTATAGACCACGTCAAGTCGATGGTTCTCCTTGTTAAGCCTTCCCCAATGGTGAAGGGGCAACGTTATCTTCCCTAGGGGCCTGACCATTTCGCCCGAGAATCCTATTAAGGGCGTGTAATCTTCTTGAACCTTTGCCTTGATATCTGGCATCATTCTCACAAAACAGTGTTCGTACATAATCTCCGTCCCGCTGCCTCCATCGACATGGATCCGGGCTACTCGATGTCCCGCTATGTCAACAGCGACATTGAGAGGAGCTTCTTGGGCCTCGTCGGGCCCTAATGCTGCGAAAGTGATGGGTCTTTCAAGCCATTTCTCATTGTCATATACTCTGTGCCTGATTGTTCGCTGAGGGGCTTCTTTGTCATCAACTTTTCTTCTGATCATGTATATATATTGGGGCTCTTCCCTCGGAGGCCCTTCCTTGCCTCTAGGTTTTTCTGGGCTTTTAATTTCCTTTACCAGATGTGATAGCTTGCCTGTTTTAATGGCAGCCTCTATTTCTTTTCTTAACTGTATGCAGTCATCAGTCGCGTGCCCGTTTCCTCGATGGTAATCACAATACTCCCCCGGACGGGCCTTACTTCCATGTCTGTTAGGACGGGGCTTGCCAAAAGGCAGCCTGTCCTTCTCGGTGGCAAATATTTCACTGGGGGATTTAAGTAACGGAGTAAATTTTTCGAAATGAGGTGGCGTACCTGATGACGATTCATATGAACGACTTCCTTTCGACGGGTACGGCGAGTAGGAGGGCTTCTTTTCCGACGAGCTCCTTCTGGAATGAGGGCCACCCTGACGGGCTTCATTCCTGTCCCTTCCTTTGTTGTAACTGCTCGAGTTATCTTTTCTGGCCCCCCACTCCTTGGCCTTTTGTCCCGTATCTTTTCCCCTGATGTAGGCTCGAACCCCGTCCATGAGATCGTCGAAGGAACTAGGGAACTCTTCACCCAACTTTTCGCACAGCTGGGAGTTTCTGACCCCCTGAATGAAGCCGCTTATCTTCATGACCTCAGGGACGTCTCGAATATACATGCTTTCTTCGATGTACCTATTCATGAAGCCTTCCAGGGTTTCATCGTCTTTTCTTCTTATGTGGAGGATCTCGTTTGGGTTTCTGGTGGTTTTCTTTTGCTGACTGAAGTACCTGAGGAATTTCCCCCTGAGCTCCTCATAACTGTCAATGCTTTTCGGCGGGAGGGTGTCAAACCACAATATCGCATTTCCGGTCAGAGTGGAGACAAACATATGACACCACGTCGGGATACTCCAAGCCCCCGCTGTTCCCGCTGCCTTTATGGCATGGAGATGGTCCTCGGGGTCTTGAGTTCCATCATAAGCTGATACCGACGGAGGTAACCTTAGCTTTGGCTGCAGGGGCGCCTCAGAAATTTTATCTGTGAACTTGGAAATGTCCCCCACCTCCGATGGCCTGTAGGGGAGTGACATAGGGTCCTTCCCTTTGCTTTGCTTCTTGTTGTCTTTGTCGAACTTCGTCTTTGGGCTGCTTGACTGTGACTGTTTTTCTAGCGTGGTCAACAGCTTTCTGAGGAGGTCTCTTGTCTCCTCCCCTTCTGGTTTTTCAGCCTGCTTTTCCTTTAGAACCTCTACGTCGTCGTCAGAGTCTGTATCAGTATACTGACCCTCCACATAATCTTCCTTGCTAAACAGCACCTTTGGGATCGACGGGTTTTGCTCTGACTTCTCTAACTCCAAAAGTTGGGTTATGAGAGCCTTACGGTTGCTCTTCACAAATTCTGGAGTGATGGTGTTTCCTTCTTGACTCGTAAGGTTCTCTCCTCCTCTCTTCTTCACACTGACCACCAAGGAAAAGAGTTCTCCGGCCATGCAGGTGGTGGCCTTCGCTTTCACGCCAGGCGTTTCAAACCCAGGTGGAACACGAACTCCCTCACTCTCATCCATTTTTTAGTTGAATCTTAGACCAATGTATTTGCCGGTCCCACGGATGGCGCCAATGTTGCGTCCCAGAATCCCGGGGTAGGATTGTCGGAGGTTAGCTACACGTGGATGGGCCTTGTGAAGGTTCCTGCAAAACAGAAACACCGTTAGCCTTGACACGAAGGGCCCCGAAGGGGGTCTTCGTGACAACACTCCGGCGTGAGAGTAAGTGTTTGTTCGAGGAGAGTAATTGAGCAAGTAAGGAAAGTGTTAGAGAGAAAATCTGGATCCTTTACCCGTTTGGCTAAGTAACGTTTATATAGTGGCCTGCGAGGGCGAAATGGTCATTTCCCCTTTCACGTCTCCTTTCCTAGCATTAAATGCTTGATGGAGCTGCAGGGGCTTCGAGCGCCGAGAAACAGGCTGGATTGGCAGAGATGCTATTCACATCACCTGTCGCATCGTACCTCCTCGTACTTGCCTGTCCTTCTTGTCGGCTAGATCCCCTACACTCGCTTGCTTATTCCCATTGCCGAGTTTATCTTTATCCCTTCCGCCATGGCGATACCCGAGGTGGTATCCTTGGCCCGTCATCGAGACCAAGGGCTTCTACGTAGCCCGTCGTCTCGGGAGGTGCTTCTTTGTAGCCCTTCTATTTTTTGAGACCCTTATGAATGGTCTTCTGGGGGTAAAGCCTAATAATCTCTATCTATCCAGTTATCCTTAGTAGCCCGATTCTACACAGAGCAAGAAGTGGGTCAAACGTTGCTAGATAAAGTTTAGATGCGTACCCACTTTCTTATCGTTAGAAACCCAGAACCAATTCTATCACGGGTTCTGTAAAGATGATATATGTTACATACCAAACAGGAGATCTCAACCCAAAATTAATAGTCTGATGGGTGAAAGAACTCATTTAGCCTATAAACCGAATATCAGTTGCCTATACAACCAATATGGGACAAGTCCCATACCTTGCTATGGTTTCGATCCATAACAATCGACCCTCCTTAAGGGCCAACGTCCTCATTGATCACGACTAGCTCTCTCCAGGCCACCACTTCAAATCCTTGTTGGTCACGTCTAGCTTCCTCTAGGCAGGAGTGACCCAAGCCCAAAGCTACTAAAGCTAGGGCTTTAGGCCCCCATATCTTTATGGCCCCATTTCTTAAATATATTAAATGGACTGGCCTGCTATAAAATTGTTTGTTTCTACGTGAATGAAGCTGTTGAAGGCCCAAAAGAAGGAATTAAGAACTATAGCATTATTGGGCTTCAATTTCCATGGAGAATTAGGTAAACGCAGATGAACGTGTATATATAAATAGTGACCAACATACACATGCTTATATATTTAGATGTGGCATGCTTATATACTTGACTATAATAAAAGGTTTAATTCTTTTTAGTTTATTTTTGGCCCATCCAATCAACGCCTGAATAAAATAGAGGGCTTATAACTAGACTTTTTAAAAGGCCTCCGGATCTTTGGCTCGCTTTAGGCCTCCGAAACGGTTAAGTCGCTCCTGCCTCTAGGCCACCGCTACGAGTCTGGCTTTGATACATTGTTATGGACCAAACATGAGTTCAACCCAAAAGACTGGTTTGATTGGTGAGAGATCCCAATTGGCCTATAAACCACACATCAGTTGTCCATACAACCAATGTGGGACAAATCTCATACTTGTAATGGTTTCAATCCATAACACATTATGACCTATCAGAGCGATATTTCTAATCGATTCCTTATCTATCTTCGAAATCAAATCTGATCAATCAATTTAAAATTGGTTTCCTAATCATACACGTTTTCAAAATCTAAAGTCCTAATCAGATTCGTTTTTATGAAACCCTAATATGATCAAAACATATTCAATTGATTCCGACCAAAAACTTTAAATGGAGCAAAAACGAGCCGTTACGCTGTAACGACTCGTTAGGGTTTTAATTTTCGAAGCAAAAATGAGCCGTTACCCTTGTAACGACTCGTTACGGCCTAGTATTTATGAATATGTACCTCAGTTTCACGGGTCGTTTCACTATAACGCCTCGTTATGAAGCTTCAGACCAGTGAAAACCTTATGACCCGCTGATTGTTTTGTTTAAACCTTAATTACTTATGTTTTTTTACAAAATCTAATATTGAATCGCGTCAAAAACATGTTTTCGTCTTAAAACTGTGCGCCAAGAGAAAAACGGGCGATATTATACTATAACGACATGTTAGGTCTTAGAATGCTCCATAACGACCCATTTTAGTGTAATGAGTCGTTACGATGTTTTGATCAACAGAATCCTAATGATGGTTTTGCTTTTGATTCCAAACTGTTTTGTATCAAACCTCAAAATGTTTTTGTTTTTACAAAACCTAACACTAATTAATCAACTAATTAACTAGTCTTAATTAAAGTGAACATCTTAGCTGATAACGAGTCGTTCTCCTGAAACGTCCTGTTATGTTTTGCTACTATTTTAAGTTGATGACATCTCAATAGGTTTCAATTCTGGCCAAAGCTGCCCTGCTACCTTTATGATGTCATTCAACTTCACTTTACTACTTAACTTAGCTAAAACTGATTTACTTGCTTACTTTGATAACATCTAAAAAATTTCAATTTCAGCCAAAGCTGATTTGTTGCTTTTATTATGTTATTCGACTAAATTAAGCATTCGCCGCCTTACACATACAAATGTTTCACTTATGGCCAAAGCTGATGGGTTGCATTTGTATTTAGCGAAACTAATCTGTGCATAAAACTTAAATGTTTCATTTCTAGCCAAAGCTGATGTGTTAGATTATTTTTTGCACATACACTTATCTTGTTCATAATGCTTAAGTGATAGGCAAGTAACCAAAGCGAAAGCCGATTCACTTAAGTAGAACCTAAATTAGTCTATTATTTTGGTTGTAATAGAGTATACCACATCTTCATTTGTTTAATTATGTCTTATCTTTGTGCCTTATGTTAATGCCTTACTAATTATGTCATAGCTTATCAATGTGCCTTAGTTTATGTTTGTGCCTTAGATTATTGTTGCGCCTTAGTTTATGTACCCCATAGTATCACTCTAAGATCTTATTTCGAACTAAAATTACTTTCAATCTCCATAAATTATCCACTCTAAATCTAAAATCACAAATGTTTCCATAAATGTTTTCCTCTTATCATAATGATCTATTGACCATGATTATCTATTAAGACAAAAGGCTCAAAAGATTCTCATTGCTCTTCTAATAAACGAATTATCGTTGGAGCATTAAAAATGAGTTAAATCCATTAAAATTCTCTCTTATGATGATCAAGATTCCTTAAATAATGCAGTCAGGGGAGGTACTCCAGACTTCCTAATCTGGACATTATGTGAAGAATAAAATTCAAATGAACTTTACATCAAACATGTTTAACACAAAGTGTAAATTAGGTTAATGGTTTGTGAACATATCATAATAATGAAATACATGAACGTACATTAAAATGTCTTAGACATGTTTCAAATTAAAGTTTTTCTAGTGCATTTCATACTAAATCCTATCTTAGCACAGTTAGATGCTCTTAAAATTAGTCAACACACTCATAAGTACCAAAGGAAAATGGGTATTTGATAGCATTGGCATAAAGGAAGGATAATGCCTAAAACTAGAAAGATCAGATTGGTTCACCTCACTATCACTAACCTTGATAAAATGAAGAGAACTTATAACAATGAGGATACTTCTAAGGTCTACAAACAAAATACAATAAAAACTTCTAGTTCTAAGTCCTTAATGAGACAAGTGGCTAACGATGAATAATCAATAATGATATTTGAGCCCATTAATTTTTCAAATTAACATAGTAAATTAAAATCTAGTCCTAGGGAGTAGTAAATTAAAATCTAGTCCTAGGGAGATTCTTTTACAATCCATACACTATAAATAAACCAAATAACAACTATAATGAGAGTTAGTGAAAATAATTAATGTTAAGGTTATACGAACCATGAAAATTGATCATTGTATTACACTTTATGATACCTTTCATATTTGAACATTGCCTGGAACCTAGTATCCTTACTAAAGTAATACATTGACACTTATAAGGTTTCACATGGCCATGAAAAGGTTACTATTACCTTAAACTCTCAAAGTTGTTGGTTATAATCGTTTTAGTTATGTTCACATGGATTAAAATTATCATAACCTATAACTAGATGGTTCAAGTTCACAATCATTGTTATCTTATAAGTGAGAACTTAACAAAGATAATATATGTATAAGGGAATAAATAAGGTGTCACTAAGAGTTCTAACTTACCAAAACTCAAACATATTAGTGACTCTTATCCCAAAATGGAATATCTGGGCATAAAACATGTATCACCCATGAAAATGATTACTCATTCTTATATTTAATTAAGAAAGAACATCTTTCTCACCTAAAACTTATAAGGATGAAGTTGAAAATCAACTTGACCATAAAATGAAAGTTGTGAGATTTGATACAAAAGATGAAATACTAAGATTGACATACAAATATTGGTAACACTCGCAGTCCATTAGTAAGGACCATATTAGTGTGAACTAATAAATCATGTCCGGTACTTCTCAGCAGTATCATTAAGCTTAAATGATACAAGTATCATTATAGATGTGATTATAAGTATGTCATCTAAAGTATTACATCTCTTCTTATGGATCAACTCTAAAAAGACAACTATTCATATACTTAACGAGGTCACTTTATTTTTCCCTAAAAGTTCTTTATGAAATCTGGACAGGAAGTCTACAAAGTATAAAACATATAATTTGGTGTTAGTCATAGTCAAACCTTAAAAATCCTCAACATATGAAACTTGAAATGAAATCATATGAAGTTTCCTTATTAGTTTCTATCAATCTTCATCAGTCACACATGTGACTAACACTAAGCATGCTAAGTTCCTAAGGAATTCTAAGGTCAATGGAACAATAAAAGTTCTTACCCATGACTTTCCTAAAGGAAAAGAGGGGGGGGGGGGGGGGAGATAAAGTTAAATTTAAACTCTGAATTTAACTTCGATTACACCTCTTGTACATCGCTCTTTGATAACACTGTACCACTTTCTCACACTTACAAAATAATATCACTCCTAATATACCTGACTTAAATTCTCAAGGAGGAAATCTATGAAACTACATTTGCTTCAACCCATTAAATTTAGCTTAGTAGGACATCAAGGCATAAGTTGCCTATTAATTTTGGTGATTATGTAACCTACCTTAATAAATCTTATACATATATTGGAAAGATTACATATCCTATCTCTCATACTAAAACGACTAATATCAATCAATCTTCTGATGAAATAAAACTCTCATTAATGATTTTAACTCCCTAAATCAGAATAACGTTAGAAGTTTAGTTTTTCATAACTAGACTAAACTTCAAAAGGAGAAGTTGGATGTTATAAAACATGGTTGGTTTCTAAAGGCTATACTTAAATAAGAGTGACATTTAATGGACTTCAAATTATATTTTCCTAATACTCACTTAACATAGAGGCATGTTCCTCAAATAGATTAAAGGTTTTAAACATGACAGTTAAGAGTAGTTAGTCTTTAAGATGAGTAAATCCATATAAAGGGTTAAAACAAGCAAACTTACCAGTGAAACTTAAAGCTTGATGAAATAATAAATGTAATAATTGAATAAGTGGACTTATGAAACTGCCTTAAGAAGAGTGGGAGCAAATAATTTTGTATTTGCCCTTATATACACTCTTGTAGGCAAGAGTTAATTTAGGTGCTGTTTGGTTCGTCTGTTTCATTTGGTACTGAATTAATAAGCCGTCTGTATGGTAAAGAAGTGTTGAATCACTAAGGTGCTGAATCATTATGTGCTGTTTGTTTGGACATCTGAATAACTGTATAAAATAACTATTTTTAAATTATCTGTTTGAGCAGAATAATAAATGATAAATAATTATTAAAGGAAAAAATAAACTCAAACCATCATAGTATCAAAATAAGACAAACATGCCAGCTTAACGATTCATGAAAACATAGTAAAAATACAAATACAGCTTATTCATTTGGCATCATTTGAGAAGCTATATTGTCACAAAAAATAGCCATATACTCAACGCCTTGTGAGCCCCATTCCATGTCGTGAGCGGACGTAGTATCACTTCCCCCCTCGTGTACCTCTGCAAAAAGATTGTTCTCGTCGCATGACGTAAATAACTCATCACGAATATTCCATTTCCTGATAAAGTTATGGACGGCGAAACAAGCAAACACTATGTCTCTTTGTGTTCGAAATGGAAAAGGCGCCATTTGTTTTAGAATTGGGAATCTTGCCTTTAATACACCATATGCGCGTTCAATAACATTCCTGAGTTGTGCATGGGCATGGTTGAATTTTTCTTCCTTAGTCAAGGCGCGTTGTCTACGAAAATCGGCTAGCCAATATCTCGTACCACGGTAAGGAGCCATAAACGCACGAGTGTTGGTGTATGCAGCATCGCAAAGTTAATATTTGTCAGTAAACCCACGTTAGTATCAAAACTATTACATTAAAAAAATAGATAAACAATCCCGATCATTAAAATATAATAAAGCAAATTATACTACAAACCTGGTGGAGGGAATTGAAAGCCAGAAGTTGGATTAAATGCAACTTCTTTCAAAACACGTGAATCATGTGCAATGCCCTCCCATCCAGCCCAGACGAAGGTGAATATCATATCAAAATTACAGATTCCCAATACGTTTTGAAAGCAATCACCTTTTCCTCTTCTCCTATAACAAGTTTGTTGATCAACCGGTACTACTGCATGTACAAGAGTTCCATCTAATGCACCTATTGCTCCAGGAAAGAATTGCATTAGCCTCATATGTTGTTCTGAAGCATTCGTGCTTGGATTAGAAGTTTGAACTATGACTTCTCTTGCAAATTTCATCATCCCGTCTAGAACCTCATAAAAACATCTATGAATTGTTTCTGTTGAATGTTGAAACCTCCTTTTAACCATTCGCATACGCTGATTATGTCCTATGAGAATAATAAACATAGTCATCTTTTCTTCAAAGGTTATTGACCTACTACTATGTAACCAATTTCTCTGGCGAAAATGATTACACAATAGTACGTA
>JBCNJP010009504.1:0-29024 GCA_039602395.1 Deinandra increscens subsp. villosa
AGTTCAAAAGTCATACCTCAACGCCAGGAGTTCAACCTCTTCATTACATGGGTATTCTATCATCAAATGTGCAAGTCTCAATATCAACTTTGTGAAATCCAAGATCTTTTTGACTTTATGTTCTCGTATAAAATATTAGTCAGTTTACAAAAAGTTGAAGTCTAAATATTTGACCTTTTCATCTTTAAAAATAACCAATGATGCATAACCATTCTGAAACAAAATGCATTTCCTGTTACATAAAGTTTGCAGTAATGGATCCCTTTGAACACATAATGCAGTCTTGGAAATCAAGCTATCGTTCAAGAAAATAACAATTTAGCGGATTAAGTAGGATTTTTATCTCCCAATTGCAACAATGGAATAAACTAATGTTGCATAATTAATAATAGAAATCCCCATGTGATAATATTGTTCATGTTAGTGATTCTTGTAAAGTGAAGGACTCAAGGGTAAAGTAATGAACACTACCAGGAAATAAGACTACCAAAATATTAAGGTTGGGTATAGGTACCATTTGGTAGGGTGACCCAAAACACAGTTCAAAAAATTTAAATTTTCAACTTAGTAGTTTTCATATGATGGATGAAAGTTCATGAATTTTATAAGAAAACAGTATCATGACAGTGAAAAAGCTCATGAACAAACAAATTTAAGAATCAACAATCATACTAATAAGCAAAGTTTAACTTAAGTTTTTTAATAAGAAATATAGAAGGGTCTAAAGACAACTTTAAATCTGCGATACAAATTTTAAACTCTGTAATACATATAAATTTCATGAATCATAAATATAGGTGCATGAAGCATGTAACTCCATACTTAAAACTATATTGATAGTAAAGCACCTTAAGACAATAAGATGATTCATTGCATAAAAAAGTAACCTATACACATTCAAATGGTACCTTCATCATGCCATTTGAGTCAACAAATTGTAGAATGTCCATATCAAGTATGTAAGATTCCTTTATTTTAGGTTCCTGCATCATGCCTAAACGTTGTTAGGTTTGCTTTATAGTATTTACCTTTCGTCTGGGCATTCTTTATAGTATTTACCTATGGGCATTCTTTATAGTTTCTTTATTAGGTTTGCTAAGCCTCATTCCTTCCTAATTGATCCATTTGGGCTTCCTGTCTTTGTTTTAGCATCATAAGGGCCTGCATCATGTAATTTGAGTCAACAAAGTGTTAGCTTATGAATGTGTATCAAAAGCATTAGAACACCCAAATTCAAATCATATGCAGTTAATAATCAGTTATATTTTCCTCTCTTCAATATCTACAGTTTCTTCCACTCCAAGATTTCAAAGTTTCAAAGATTAAGCAATAAAAAATAGAACTGGAAAGTAATATACCGATAACTAAAATTAATACAATACATCATTTATTCATTACATGAAGGCATGTCTAGCCAGTATCCACGATGGCTCTCAAAGTCCGCTGATTTTCAAATGATACAAAGAGAAATATTGTGAGCCTAAGTTACACTAAACAAATAATCAGTTCTAGATCACAAATCCAAACACCCACCCCCTATGCTAGACTTAGCAAGCTTCCCAAACATACCTTTGAAGGCTAGTGATAATAAACTAAACCACATGTCACATATAGTGAAACCCTCGACCTACAGCAGAGATCTGTAAATAAATGCACCTAATCCTACGATTGCAGATTCCTTCCAAGAGCCTAACCTGTAGAAATTGGTATAGATCGGGTAATAAACCAAAGCCATATTACGATTAAGAATCAGAAATGATACCCTAGCGGAGGAACGAAAGATAAATCCGTCAAAAATTGTCCACAAAATTAAGAAATTATAAACGATAAAACATATTAGAAACCAAAACCAATTTCAAATCAGTAAAGAAATACACTCAATCAGGCAAAAACGTACCATTATTTTATTCATCAGTAGCGGTATTGAAAACCCTAGAAGCTAAGGGGAGAGGGCGACGACTTAAGCATCGCAACGGACCAGCAACATCAAAACACTTTTTCCTTAATCCCGGCTGGTGGCGCTGTTAGACAATGGAGGCCAGATGCGTATTTGTGTGTGTGGGAGAGACTGCAAACGCATGACGGAATATGGAGTTCCTTTAGAAAAGAAAACGGAAGTGTGGCAATCGCTGGAAAAAAACCCACCAGAAAACGAAAGCGTCACCACTCTGGTGACGAAGACAAACCCCACATCTGAATATAATCCAAGTCGATCTCTGGATCAAAGACGCCAGGGGAAGCACATAACGACGGGAACCCGCCGGCGGGCGACACACCAGAGAACAACCAAAAAGATGAATGTTGCATATACCGGCGGCCACCATGCCTGGATTTCACAGAGATCATTGGAAGAAGCCAGAAGAGAGAAAGGTTTGTTCATGAGAGAGAGAGACACCGTTGCCTTCAAAGATAAGAGAGACATATGTATTCTCTAGAGAAACACTTGTGATTCAAGTAAAAAAAACACGTGTACCATGTTGGCATTAAACCATTGGACAACACAATGAGTTGCTAAAATGTAATTGGCTAATGAACCGCATAGTATAAGCCCTCAGAAAAAAAAAACTTGCAATTTGTATATATATATATATATAGGGTGAGGTTCATTGTAGACACTTTCGTATGTGAAATAGCCTTTTTTCACATGTGAAAGTTTCTAATTAATGAGAAAAAAGAAAAAAAGAAAAAAGAAAATTAATCACAACCATTAGATCAAGAGATCTAATGGTGAAAAATGGTGTCTACCTGTCTACACTTATGGGGGTGTCTACAATGAACTTTTCACTATATATATATATATATATATATATATATATATATATATAGGGTGAGGTTCATTGTAGACACTTTCGCATGTGAAATAGCTCTTTTTCACATGTGAAAGTTTCTAATTAATGAGAAAAAAGAAAAAAAGAAAAAAGAAAATTAATCACAACCATTAGATCAAGAGATCTAATGGTGAAAAAGGGTGTCTACCTGTCTACACTTATGGGGGTGTCTACAATGAACTTTTCACTATATATATATATATATATATATATATATATATATATATATAGGAGAAGGATAAAATGAAAACCTCTCCGAGTTAGAAAAACCGTGAAAACTAAGCTAAAAAATTCATTTTTTGTTTCAATTTTTTTGTGGTGACTCTCTAACTTAAAAAAACATCCTTTATGAAGAAAAAAAAACGCCGAGTAAATTTAAAAAAATATATATATTTAAGAACCAATTTTTGTGCAAAAAGAAGTTAACCGGCCAAAAAAGACGTTCAAAATTTGTTATTTTTTTTAGATTTATTTTTTATAGATTCTACATTTATTTTTGATGGTCTTGGTGAAAAAAATAAAAAAGCGCCTAGAGATTTTTTTTAAAATTATTTACAGATTTTGTTACATATGTAACAATGCATTTTACATATGTAACAGGTAAATGTTACATATGTAACATGACGTAACGTCAGATTTCAGAATTAAAAAAAAAAAAAACTACTAGGCGGTTTTTTGAATTTTTTTTCACCATAGGGCTTGTATTAACGCATCATCATACTTATATATAAAAGAAAAGATTTAAGAACACATGTCATTTTCATGTTTCATCTCACCATTAATTTTCCTCCAAATCTACCCCCTCTTATTTCTCGAATGGTTTATGACCCACCCGACTTCTAATAACCCGATCTTCCCGATTCCACATCGAAGCCATCCTTCACCGGTGCAACATCTATGGTCGAAGGTGAAGATCGGGTTTCTCTGCTCGAAGCCATCTCTTTCTCCCTCTCCCGATTCCACATCGATGTAGAGAGTAGAGGTGGAAACGATCTGGCCGATGAAGTGACCAAAGATTGAGTTGATGATCCAGAAGGCGAATCCCGATTCCATCCTTCACCGGCGCAGCATCTATGGTCGAAGGTATGTCGCAGCATCTATGGTCGAAGGTAACGTTCTGTTCAATTTTAGGGTATTTCTTAGATTGATGTAGAGAGTAGAAATGGAAACGATCGGGGCGATGAAGTGACTAGAGATTGAATTGAAGATCCAGAGGCCTGTTAGGTTTGAAGATAAATTAGGGTTAATACAAAACTTATGTCACACCCCCAATTTCCACTAACAGAGTACAACCGTGTGGGGTGTGATCTAGACCAGGATCCAAGTCTTTAGTTACAACCAAGCCATAGTTAAAGGGTAAACCAGTCAAGTATTACATTTAGTAAATCAGAGTTTACATTTCACAAAATCAACGAAAGCATTTAATGTTTACAAGGTTGTTGTTTAGTAAAAGTGATCACTAAAGTATCTGAAATACAATTTTCAAAAGGGTTTTACAAAAGGTAAGTATTGCGAACGCCCGTGCCATCCATGATCCTCCAAGCAACCTTAAAAGCATTCAACAATCAAGTGTCAGCCAAGGCTGGTGAGTTCACTAAAGCGGTCTACACGTCACATGTAGACCCAATGTATGAATAAAGAAAGGTAAAACACAATCATTAATCATAGGACCAGTAAAATTCCATATCGTAGGTAGCTAGCCTATAGTTATGTCCACCTGAATTGTTCGTAACCGAAGCTGACAACGTTTTGATAGTGGGGGGGGGGGGGTACCTATGAATCTTGCCTTCCCGTGTCTATCCGGATCACGGTGGTTAGGCTAACATTGATCTCAGTCCGACCGCCAGTCGGGAGGGTGCATCCCGTGCACCGCTGAGCGGGGGTGTCAATCCCCAGTAGTACTACTCAACATTACCTCGCTACCGTATATTAACGGCTCGAATGTAAGGACTTTTTAATAAAAGCAATTCAGTGCAACATATGATATTTTGTCGGAAAGTTACTCAAGTAAAGAAATACCTTTACCGTTGGGTTGCCATCCTTTATCGGATGCAACTATCTGTGCGTTATCATCCTAAAACCGGATATAACAATAATAGTAAGTGAACTCACCTTAGGGTGCACTAGTACTCAGCACTTGGTTCAACAGGTTGGTCAAAGTCAACCTATTCGGATAAATATGACCTAATAAAATTAGAAGGTGTCGCTAGGACGAAATTAGCACATAAGCACCTAAACATGTTTCATGCAACCATACAAGTCGCTTAATGCACATACAAGTCCCAAATTGGGAGAAAATCAAGAAATTGCAATTTAAGTCAAAGTTGACCCAGAAAGTCAAACTTTAAGCACCTAACTAGTGACATAACTAAAATCCACAATACTTGGAATTAGACTCCTTAAATTTTACCGACATATACTTCCCAATATTTAGAACATGTTGCAAAAAGAATCAGCTAAAAAGGTTAAGAATTGGAGAAATTATGCGCATACGAAGTTGGCTAAAAATCACATTTGTCAAACATTAACACACCATTTGGTGACATAGTTAAATTGCTCATTTCTTGGAGTTAACTCCTAAACTTTGGCAGGAACTAACTACTCAACATTTAGGGAATGTTGCAAAAAGAATCAACTCAATCGGATAAGTATTGAGAAAGTTATGCGCGTCGGAAGTTGGAAATTTTAGCTTTTTGCAAAATAGTCAAAGTAGGTTTAAAATTTTCATAACTCATTCAAAACTTAGAGTTTGAAAATGAAACCTTCCAGATCTTACTTTTAATATAGAAGCCTCATTTTAATTTAACAAACCCCTCATTAAAACAAGGTTATCATGCCCGACCAAAATGTAAAGTCTACTTTTCACAGAAAAACACAGCCCTGCACACCTAACTTGCAGTACTGTTTTGGATAACCAAACGGAGGTTTTAGAACGCGTGCGAGTAGCCCAATCGAAGCTAAGACATAATACTTTACTAGGGAAAAAGAATCAACTGATTTCGATAAAAATTGAGCAAGTTATGACCTCTGCAAAATGGCCTAAAAATCTGGCCGAATCTGTCCAATTTTTGTAGTTTGCAAAAATTTCGGTTTTCAAACTTTGAGCAACAATTTGGTCATCCAACACCTACTAACACAATTATAACCATTTCAACATGTAATTTCTGTAGTGGACAAGGTCATACCAATAACATAGCAAAATTTGAACATAAGGCTAGCATTATAAGCACATATTCTTCCATTTCAAGTACCTATATACCCAAATTCTTCAAGAACACATCTAATCATCTAACCACATGAAAATCACAGCCATGATAGCATCTCAAATCTGTCCAAACTCATAAACTTACTTGCCTTAACATAAAACATGATTCAAGAGTGATTTCACACACCAAATAACACATAAACACAAGATTACTACATGCTTTCAACCAATTTCAAGGAAAGTGATTTCTAGGGCTTACAACTAGAAAGAGATGGCAGATTTTTGGAGAAGGAAGTGAAACCAAGGCTTTCCCCTAACTTCTTGATGCTTGAGGAAGCTTAAAAAACCCTTGAATCTTGCTTGAACTTGAAGAAATTGAAGAAAATTGAAGGTATATGTGTGGGAGTGTTTGAACCGTGAGTTGAGAGAGAGATGGGGAGAATGATCGTGAAAGGGGGGAGGGGAGGGAGTTTAGGGCTGCATTTTTAAGTTTGAAGAATTACATAAATGGCCCCTCAAGTCCCAAACTAGTGTAAATGCTCCAAAACAAGTAATAAGTGAGGTTTAAACCCAAAACTTGTAAAATAAAATTACTAGAAATGTTTCTAAATGTTTATAACTTATTTAATCATGAAATATTTGGTCGGGAAAAGTTTAGTTGATGTGTACGCACATAAACTTAAATCGCGTACGAAACCCGGTTTCTCACGAAAAGCAATTTTTCAAGAAACACATAATACCACGAAACAAATTACTAAAATTAATTAGTAATTAAATATATACATTTTTATAAACGTTCAAATGACATCTCATGACCTGGATAGGCTCGGTTACGTGAACGCACATGATCCTAACATGACATGAAAAGTATAACTGGGTCGTTAACGAGACTAACGGAAATAGTTAACGGTAAGTCTGACGGTTGTCACAACTTAAATCCTCGCCGATATGTTCCACATCTTACCAGGTAATAAATTTAATTAGCATACTCTACACCTTCTTCTTCAGTTCTATTGTTTATGGGTATTCTAAAGTTAAATCCATTTAGTAGTTAAATCACGACAACACATTTCAGTAAAGATCCTTCCAGAATTATGTTCAAGGCCTTTCTTAAAGATCTTGCAATGAATCTGTTGACCACCTATTTGGCCTGAGGTTTTTTGCACCAAACTTTGTTCGAAACTTCAGCTCCTTTTTTTAGAAAAAAGAGGTGCACATTTAATCTATGCTTTGTTTGAATTACTTCGAACTTGGAAGATTTCAGTGGTTTATCTAATTGTGTTTTGTATGATATAATAACTTTCTTAAAGATATATATTTAGGCAATTGATTTGAGGCTACCACTGTGAACAGTTTGGACCTTTTATTTAGCTAAATACTGCTGAGATGGTTAGTTTTTATGAGCCCTCAAGATAATGTGAAACAAAGGCTTAAATGATCCCTAGCCTTAATTATACTTCTGAAAAAATAGATATATATTTAGGCAATTGATTTGAGGCTACCACTGTGAACAAGTTTGGACCTTTTATTTAGCTAAATACTGCTGAGATGGTTAGTTTTTATGAGCCCTCAAGATAATGTGAAACAAAGGCTTAAACTACTTAAGTTATCCGATCTTTTCTTGAATATAACTGATTATTATACCATTTATGTTTCGCAATTCTCAAATGATCCCTAGCCTTATTTATACTTCTGAAAAAATAGATTTCTTCTAATCTAACAAGTTATATGTTGTGTAGCTATTTGCATTTTTAGTGACGAAACTTGGGTCCTTCATAAGATTGGGTCTAAAAGATTCTTGTGAAATGTTCCATGATTCATCCGTGCAGTCAAGGTAGCCCTTTGTTTCCTATGGTATTTATTGTAAAATCACTTTTCACTCTCGATGTCCGGATATAATCTCATTATGCAGTTTGGAAGTTTGGGTCGTACCAGTTAACAAATTTAGTCAATTACAAGCAGTGTCTCATTTCTGAATAAGTAAAGCTTTTATTAACATGGCCTTGATTATTTGTTCTCTTCTGTATTGATAAAATGGGTGGTGGGTTGGGTTGATTTGGAAGCATTGTTTGCCCATTTTCTATTCTTCATTTTTATAAGTAATTAGTGCATTAGTTAGTATTGTAAAACTAATATTACATAATAGTAATTTGATATTGCAAAATATATGTTGGAAATATATTATTAACGTGTTGATTAACATGTCTAACTAAACATGCTTTTAGAGAGTGGCAGGTTCCATTGTAAGCTTCTTCCACCTCTTCAGTCTGATGTTTGATTTAAAACATGTTTCTTTTGATTTTTCATTGTCTGTGGTTCTTGCCATGTTTCTGTTTCTTTTATTTAGCATGTCATTACTATAACCGATGATAAAATTACTCTGGTATCTGTCAACATGGACCTTAAGAATGTTGAAGTTAACCACGGATCAGAACGCTTGAAACGCAACCTATCTCATGTTTATGATTTGGACGACAGCCCAGTTATGTCTGTGATGAATTCACGATCTTCTTTAGTAAAGCTGTTAACTCCAAAGATCGAGAAATAAAGATATTTTATTTCTGTTTGTTTGAGTTTATTCAAGTGTTTCTTCCCAAATAATGTTTGGGGTTTTTTAAAATAATATTTGACTGGTTGAATATGGATTTATGTTACTCTTTCTTTATTACTTTATTGATTTGGTTCTTTCACCATTTGTATAGTGCATGCAATTTGTAGGATGCTAATTCTTCTAAACACAATCAGTTTTTAATTGGTTTTTTGTATCTGCAGCTTGCCAAATGTGGTGAGTACTGAGTACTAAGTCTTAAAAAAACATGCAGGTTGGGCTGGGTGACAAGTAAAAATGTGTTCGTGTTAAATTGGGTTTAGTTTATAGTGGTCCTGATCAAATTGGAATTGGGTCAAAATGTGTGGTTCTAAAACATGTATTAGTTAAAGGAGTTACAAAATGAAAGTACAAAATAAGCTACATATGTACTCAAACTTATAATACCGGATGAAGATGGAAAACAGACGTTAAATGTAGTGTATAAGTCGGTATTTTCTAATTTGTAAATCTTAAATGTTATTTTATTCTAAGTTTAACAGTTTCTCCATAATACAAGTTCCATAATTCAGTTAAATTTACAGAAGTACAATATAATTATTATTTTTTTAGATGGCTGCCGTGCGATGCACGGGTATAAAAACTAGTATAATCACTACAAAAAATTTGAAGAATAAAAAATCGTTTTATGTTAGTTTCCACGGTTTTTCCAACTCAAAGAGGTTTTCATTATATCCATCCCCTATATATATATATATATATATATATATATATATATATATGGGGAAGGATCCTGCGAAAACACCCTATTTTTGTGAGAACTGCGTAAACAAATCTTAAAACCTACATAACTTTTTCATACGTTAATATTTTTTTTTAAAATTTGCACCAAAAGTCTTAAAATTATATTATCTTTAATCCTATAAAAGTTTTAAAAAACTTAACGTTTTTTTTTTAAATTTTTTTAATATTTTTTTGTGTGGTGCACATGTGCATCACAAAAAAAACTCATACTTTTATTATGAGTTAATATTTTTTTTTCTTAGTCGCACCATATGTCATATATTTTCATCATTTTTTTGCGTTTTTATTGAATGATGCACATGTGCACCATACCAAAAAAAAACGCTCATACATGTGATATACATTAATAGTTTAAAAAGAAATTGCACCTTAAATCTTATAGTTGTGTTATCTTTAGATTTAAAGAAAAAAATAACATTTTATAACTTTTTTTAATTATATGATGCACATGTGCATCACACGAGAAAAAAAACGTTCAGTTTTTTTTTAATATTTTGCTCCAGATTTAAAGATAACGTAATTCTAAGACTTTTGGCGCAAATTTTATGAAAAATCGTTAACGTATGAAAAAGTTACGTGAGTTTTAATATGTGTTTTCGCAGTTTTCACAAAATGGTGTGTTTTCGCAGGATCCTAACCCATATATATATATATATATATATATATATATATATAGGGTTAGGTTCATTGTAGGCACTTTCACATGTAAAATAGTTTATTTTCACATGCGAAATTGTATGAAAAGTGTGGAAAAAAATAAAGAAAATGAATCACAACCATTAGATCAAGAGATCTAATAAGGAAAAAGGTGTCTACCTATCTACATTTATGGGGGTGTCTACAATGAACATTTTATTATTTATATATATATATATATATAGGGTTAGGTTCAAATGAGAACTCAAAAGTTCTCTCAACCGAATTAGTTCTCAAATGATCCTCTCCCTATATATATATATATATATATATATATATATATACACTAGTTGGTGAGCCGCTGCGTGTTGCGGTGGCTTCACCATTTTTGTATCATATGTCCTGCTTCACCATTTTTGTAGAATACATGATTTTATATGGTCTAATAAACATGTAAGGCTTGCTTATTTCAAAATCATCTCAATCTGTAAGTAAGGAACACCAATAAGAATATAAATAACAACGAAAAGTAATCAACACATCCTGGACCTTAGTAATTAAACCCCAGCTCCAACTTGCTTGGTATTAAACCCCAGCTACACCAACTTGCTTGGTGACAACACCTTACATAAATAGCATATATTTTGCTCATTTCCATAGACCATATGTTGTTATATTCTAGTCACCTAGTAGATAGGCAAAGCCATTTAGCAAAGTGGCCATTTCTTCACCTTGAAGATATTGACACAAGCCATGTTCAGAAGGGGTTATGCATTTACCAAATTTACCCCAGACCAACTCTTTTCCATATGTGAACATCCAGCTTAAAAGCAACACCGAAAGACAACCAACAAAAACATCCCCTACAAAACACCAAAGCTTGAGTCAATTATGTATCATTCAAAGGTTGTACCTAAATTGAGTAGATCGACCAAATTTGATTTAATTCACTAATTATAAATGTCTAGTCCCTGTAGAAAAATAAATATTTAGAGCAAAAATTAATATACATAACCTATAGCACCAAATTAAATTATAATACCTAAATAACATAGAAATACAATATGAAATTATGTCATAAATCCTTAATTCAAAACAAAACATACTTTAGTAATAACTAGACAACAGTATAATAAAACTATATTGTATAATAAAACATGAGTGGTTATAGAGAAACCCAGTGAGTTACTAGAGAAACCCAATTTCTACGGTCGTTTTGCCCAAAACGGTCGTTTCAGGCAAAACGATGTGACGTGTCATGACGACGACAACCTTAAAATTCAGGGAGCTCCTCTTTTCCACAAATCGTATTGAGGTCGTTTTGTTTGAAACGGTCGTTTTAGGGTCGTTTCACATGAAACGGCCGTGGAAAATAGGTGAATATATCAATTTGATTGATGGATATATCTACAGCCTAAAACATTAGTTATGTAGATATATTTAGTACATATTTAAGCAATTCATTAATATCTAATATAGATAAAGATCGAACACCCAAAGGTAAGTCATAAAAGTCCACTTGAAACAAAATATACATGACGATGCAGAGAACCAAATATTAATATATGATACAATGAAAAAAAAACCCTAAGGTAAACAATAAAATTGTAAGTATGTAGATAACAATGTTCAAACAGCTAAATGTACAACGATGTTTTCATATGGATATAAATATTTATATCACATGAACACTATATGTGATCTATCTTAAAATCCTTGAAAAATACGAAGTAGTTCCATCTGTACATGGGTATAAACTATTTTTTGGAGCACATGTCATTTTGTAATTGTTTAATTGAATGAATCAGACTTACCTCATTTTGCAATCTTGAATGCTGGAAATCAGCGGCGGAACTAGAGAATTTTTTGAGGGGGTCCACAATTTTTTTTTTACAAAGTAACTATTTTTATATATTTCAGTTTCATAGAAACATACATAAAGAAATCTGGTGTGGATCGGGTTGGTCACATAAGACAAATACGAGACAAAAACGAAAAAATATGGTCATTAGAATTTAAATAATATAGAATAAATAAGGATGATGCAAGATTTCAATAAAAAAAATTATACAAGAAATGAGGATGAACAATTTTGTTTTGAATGAAGCATTAATGTTAATGTATTGATAACTAATTTGTAATTTACATTTTTTTTAACTATCATTTTATTAAACGAAAGACGCTACCAAGAATAATTGACAAACATCAAGTTACAATGTTACATATATTTATTTGTGTATTATAACCCTATAACCTTATTTTTTTTATTGAACGGCGGAAGTAATATTAAAAAACTAGCAAGAAGCTAGCAAAATTACAAGGAAAATAAAAAGATAATTAACTCATTTGAGCATTATTAAGTATTAACTCATTTAATTCTATAGAGCATTCAAATTATTAATAGAAACAAATTGGAAAAAGGAATACTTGAGCATTATTAAGTATTAACTCATTTAATTCTAGAGAGCATTCAAATTATTAATAAGAACAAATTTGAAAAAGGAATACGCAGACCAGCATTTAAGTGTGCAGAGCATTGAAATTAATCAAAACAAATTGAAAAAAGGAAAACGATGGAGGCAGCCTCGAACTTGCGACCTCCGGAAACTTGCCGGACTACTTACCACCAAGCTAACGGCAACCTTTGTTTCTCTTTTACCAAACTATTTATTTAATAACTCTCTATTACAATATTTTTTTATCTAAAACCGTTCATATAATTTCCACTTTGCGTACGAAGTTGAGGGGGTCCACGGGGACCCCCTGGGCCTATTACAGGTCCGCCCCTGCTGGAAATCCATAAATCATTAATCCCATAGAACCTCCTAGTTGTGCCTTCCAAATTGCTAAATCCAACCCATAGGGCAAAACATAAGACAATTTAGTGAACTGGTCTAGAACTCACACAATAAAGCAGTCGTATGTACTAAATTTGAAAGTCTATTATTAATTAAGATCACTTTCATGCATATCCTTATTTCACTTTATGGTAATTAGGGTCCATAACTTTAAATATAATATTATTTATATGATTTTTTTATTCCATAGTTTTAAGAAGTAACTGTTTGCAAACATGTGGCAAAGGAATTTTTGTAGGAGTAGCAAGATTTATTAAACTAAAAGTAATCTTCGCACATCACGTTCTTCCCACCTTTAGAGAGCCGCCAAGTCAGATGCTTGTTTTAAAGAACCGCCAAGTCAGGTACTTGTTTTGGGATGAATAATTGTCCTAAACAACTTCATTCTACTATACACATAGAAGTTTAGGAGTCGCAATTAGTTCGTAGTTCAAGCATATGCAGCAACAATTCAATAATATAGAAGGCACCACAATAAAAAATGAAAACCACATGAAGAAGCATATTAAACTCAAAGTAATCTTCACACATCAGAGTGCTCACAAACATGAGAGCAGTCACCTAAGCATCATAAAAAGGAGAATAAAGGTGTGAACATGAAAGATAACACAACACAAAAAGATAATCCTTTTAGGCTCCTAATACTCAGATGTTTAAATGAATGTGTAGAATACACATCGTACAACATTTTAATTTATATTATCTGATGGTAAGCATAACACAAATAAATTCGATGAGTAAAACAATAAATATTGGTTTAAGAGATGTTTACAATACATACCCTCATCTTCAGCCACTCCAGTATTAGAAACTAACAAATTGCATTCACAAAATATATGTCTTCAACCTTGTGAATTACCTTTTCATCCTCAATTTATTTGGAGACATTATTATGCTAACCTACATTTGGGAAAAATGTCAAAATCTTACCATATGAACAGGCTTCTCTCTTGATATCGGTTGTCAAGAGGATGGGATATTGATAACCCATCTACAACCAAATTAAAAAAAAAACACGCATTCAACTCTCGAAAGGTAACACATACCTAAAAGTTTAGTTAAACTTAGATTACATTTGCATTGAAAACACGCAGTACTAAAAAATTTAGGTTTGTAGAATCTAGAAATCGCGTGCCAAATTAAAAATCTAGGCTCAGTGAAACACCCATATTTCAAAATTCTCCGACCAACACAAAAGACATCGCCAAGAAATCGGAGATGAATAATTTGGGTTTGTAAAAACTACAAATCAGAGATTATTCCAAAAGCAATTAACTCATCAAATGGGGGCCAATCAATATGAACTGAAACCTATCATAGATACCGATCAGCCGTCGTTGGCGGCGCATAATACAACGGCTGCGAGCAATCAGAATCCTATGATTCTTGAAAAGCCTCCCAAAGGACATCGGCAGCAAAGCAATCGAACGCGGACGTGACCCCATCGGTAACCAGAGCAATTTGGATTCTAGGGTTTTATTTTTGAGTTGGGGTGATTGAATGAAGAAGACGAAGATGGTGAGGTATGTTTCACAGTGGTGGTGGTCGGAGATGATGGTTGAGTGGCCTTAGACCACTAATTCACTAGCGGGTGGTGATAGGGATGAATAGATGGGATGTGTGTAGTCTGAGAGCTTGAAGGGGTGAGCGAGATGAAGAGATGGCAAAGTGCCGTCAAACATGGAAACGTGGCGAGAAGGAAAGGTGGACAACTCAACCAGCAGGTGCTAGGTTCTAGTTTTTACTAAATAGGTGGTGGTTTTGGTGATTTCCATGAAAACCAGATGCATAAATTGTATTTTATGTGTGCCTTAGGGCACATGTTAGAAAATCCATATATATATATAAATATATATATATATATATATATATATATATATATTTATATATATAGAGTCGAGTTATCCTACGTCTAGCAAAAACGCTACATCCACTGCGGATTGATCTGGGGCGTCCATCAAGATCATCCAACAGCCAAGATCTATGGTGTTTTCGCCTATGACGTTTTCGGTGGAAAAAAACACAATAGGCGAAAACACCATAGATCCTGGCTGTTGGATGATCTTAATGGACGCCTCAGATCAATCCACAATGGAAGTAGCGTTTTTGCTGGATGTATTTTACCCTAAACCTATATATATATATATATATATATATATATATATATATATATATATATATATATATAGGGAGAGGATCATTTGAGAACCAATTTGATTTGAGAACTAAAAAGAACTAATTTGAGCCACAAGTTTATTTACATGTATCCCCCCTCCCATGAATTATAGTGGTCCCCCCTGAAATTTGTGGTTGAGATTTAGTTCTCAAAAGTTCTCAAAACAAAAAGTTCTCATTTGAACCTAACCCTATATATATATATATATATATATATATATATATATATATATATATATATATATATATAAGGGCGATCAAATGCGGACATGTTTTTTGCCTAAGATCCGTGTGCACCAAGAAAAGACTACCACGTATCATGTTAATGAATTCAAGCGGAAGGGTGTGTACGTCATTTTGCCTTATTAGTTTGTTATGGCAACTCCTGTTATATCGGGAAGATTTTGCATTCGATAAGCAGTTTCTTCAAATTCAAATTTCAACAAGTCGTTTAGGGTTTAACACAATTTTGTCGATCAATCGGGTTTCCATAAGTTGTCGATCAATTCATTTTTTAATGGATTCTGCAATGGATGCTTCTTCTCCAGATTCGAGCGATAGTTCGAATGACAATGTTCATATTGAAGGTAATTTTTTTTAATTTTAGCGATGGAATAGTAGTTTTAGGTATGAATTTGAATATGATGAGCCGACAACTATGATTTTCGACGTATATTATGATGCTGGTCTGGTAATCCACGTTTATTATCATGTTGGTCTGGTTATCGTCGTATATTCTGATGTCTTTTCGATCTGATGGTAGTTTTTTTATTGTATTAATTTGAATTTGGCGATCCTGCTAATATGATTTTCTATACGATGTTGGTCTGGTATCATGTTGTTCTGTTATGGAAGTTGTGTTTTCAGTTGATTTTTTTTATGATTATATACTAAATGATTTGTCGAATATGATTTTTTAGAAGGTATTGCTATGCTGGTAGTTCATGCTGGTATCTTACTATTTGTTATTTTTTTTTGATGATGCTGATTTTTGTGCCAATGATGGGCAACCAATTCCTAATTACTCTGTAAATGGAGTTGAACGTGTATCTCCAACACCTGGGAAGAAATTTTATTCACCTGTTGTGGCACAGTCTGCTAAACCTGAGATTGGTATGGTTTTTGATAATGTAGATGAAGCATTTGATTTTACAAAAATTATGCAAAGTTAGGAGGTTTTGAAGTTCGTAGAGGAGGTGATAGGAAGGCAAAAGGAATTGTTATATCAAAGTTTTTTGTATGCTCTAAAGAAGGTCATAAAAAGTTCCACCCCATTGATACGTTTATCGATAGTGCTAGTGCTGAAAAGATATCAAAAGATAAACGTAAATGACCTTAAAAAAGGACGCAATATTGTGCCCAATTGAACTTGAAAATTACAGATTGTGGAAGATACAAAGTTCATTCGTTTGTTGAGGAGCACAACCACAAATTTGTAGATGAAGTGATGTTTACTTGCTAAATTCCTCAAGGCATTTGACTTTTACCCAACAGCAGACATTATAAGATTTATCAAAGTTGAATATTGGTCCAGTTTGGAGGTTTCACATTATGCGTTAGATGCATGGTGGATTTGAGGATGTAGGTGTAATAGCTGTTGATTGTAAGAATTTTAAAAGGGACATGAATACATTCATTTCAGAGTTTGATGCTAATATGGTTGTCAAACATTTGTTTAGGAAGAAAGAATTTTGCTCTGAATTTTCATGTGACTACACTGTTGATACTGATGGTAATCTTACTGGTTTGTTTTGGGCTGATGAGGCAATGAAAAGAAATTTCCTTGTTTTTGGGGATGTAGTTGCTTTTGATGCCACGTATCATTCAAACAGGTAATTTATATATACAGATACTTTTTATGCTGGCATAATTATTCCATTTTTTAAAATATATTGCAGAAATGAGCAATTACATTTTTACTTGTAGATATCAGATGGTATTTGTTCCATTTACCGGCATTGACAATCATAACTACAATATTACTTTTCCTGCTGCTCTGCTGGGATCAGAGAAAACTGAAAGCTACACTTGGCTTCTTCGAAATTTCCAGAGCAGCATGGGGTCTGATCCCAAAGTAAATGTTACTGATCAGGATGCTGGCATGAAATGTGCCATCGCTGATGTATTTCCAAATGTTAGACACAGGTTGTGCATGTTGCATATTATGAAGAAGCTTGGGTCTAAGGTTTTTATATCTTATATTTTTTTTTATGTTTGGTCTTTTTGAGTAAATGTTTTTTCCTTTTGTGTTTTATATTTTTTTCTTTTTATGTTTGCAGGTTAGTAAACGATTGTTCCGAAAACAAATAATTCAAACGCAAGCTTTGTAACATAGTGTGGACTGATCCAATTAATATTACTGAATTTGAGGAACGATGGCATAATATAAAGGTTAGGTTCAAATTGACTGAGAACCGGTGGTTTAATGACATGTATAACATGCGGGAAGATTGGATTCCTGCATTTTATCGGCACGACACATATCAGGGTTGATTCTAACAACATCTAGATCTGAAAGTGAGAATCATTTCTTTGACGCGTTTTCCAATGTGAATAACACACTTGTAGAAGTTTTTAGCAGTTTTGAAACCGCAATTGAGTGCCAGAGATATCAACATAGGAAGAATGATCATGATACTCGTTACACAACACCAGATTTTAAGACGGGTTCAATTCTTGAAAGGCATGTTGATAAGATTTATACTAGAGTAATTTTTATGACGTTCAAGAAGAAATAAGGGCCGGTGTCAATGATTGTTTAAGTTTGAATACAACAACAGTTGAGGATTTTTTGAAATTAACAATAAAGGAGTTTAAGTCACCATACAAAGGATTGTCTGAGGTATATTTCTTTTTTTTATGCTGGAATAATTGTTTTTAAAAATTGTGCTGGGAAATTGTCACATTCTTTATGCTGGAATAATTGTTTTATGTTGTAGTTCTTTATTTATGCTAGAATAATTGTTTTTATGCTGCAGTTCTTTTAAAATCTTGTACTTATTGTTTACTTTTTTTAAGGTTGTTTTCAGGGAGAGTGACCTGACATTAGCATGCACATGTAATCGTTACAAACAATAGGGGCTTCTTTGTCGTCATATTTTTTATGTTTCAAATCTTATTCTATGGCTTCATTATTCAGAAAGTTTGAGTTTAAAACTCACAAGCAAATTATAAAACTCACTATTGAGTTTAAAACTCACGGTTGTGTTTAAAACTAACTGTTTTTAAAACTCACTACAAATTATAAAACTTACTTTTTAGAACTCACTGAAAATTATAAAAGACACTATTGAGTTTAAAACTCACTATTGTTTTTAAAACTCATTTTTTATAGCTCACCATTTTTTAAAACTCACCGTTTTTTAAAGCTCACCGTTTTTTAGAACTCACTATAAACTGTAAAAATTTATGTTCTATAAAACTATCTGAAAATTATAAAACTCATTGCTGAGTTTTTATGAGTTTTAAAACTCAACGGTGAGTTTTAAAAGTGAACAGTGAGTTAAATAGTAAGTTTTAAAATTGGAAAGTTGGTTTTAAATAATCTCAAGTTTTGATAATTGGTCACCAATAATCCCAACTTTAAAAATAGCCTCCAGTGGTCCCACCTTTCAATCTTTTGGTTTCTAGTGGTCCCGACGTTAACTTGACTAACTCCGTTAAGTTTGAAGATGACGTGGCATATGCCACGTCATCTTCTTTATGATTCCTTTAAATTCCAACTCATATGCCACGCCA
The DNA here is from genome assembly GCA_039602395.1 of Deinandra increscens subsp. villosa. NCBI lineage: Eukaryota > Viridiplantae > Streptophyta > Magnoliopsida > Asterales > Asteraceae > Deinandra > Deinandra increscens. The sequence goes on from JBCNJP010009504.1 coordinate 18,793, forward strand.
TCTTCAAACTTAACGGAGTTAGTCAATTTAACGTCGGGACCACTAGAAACCAAAAGAATGAAAGGTGGGACCACTGGAGGCTATTTTTAAAATTGGGATTATTGGCGACCAATTATCAAAACTTGGGATTATTTAAAACTAATTTTCTTTTAAAATTCAATAGTTTAGCATGCTCAAAAATGGTGTTCCAGCTGATCCTACTAGTTAATTAGTTGTCCTTACAAGTGTTACTGATAGTAGTTCAATTATATATAAAATAGAAACATACTTTTTCAATGATTCCGGTGCCTATGCTTTGTAATAATCACCATGTATTAGCATTCCTTGGAGCATTGTTTGATGCATATCAAACCGGATAGTACATAACAATCAATATCTTTGGTTGCCTGCTGATCAAATAACAAGTACAAAATCATCAACTATCAGTATTAATTTTGCCACGGTGTAAAAGATGCAATACTTATTAAACCATATATACTTCACAAATTTGAAATATTACTGAAGTTATAGCCACTAAAACTAAAATAAAATTTGCATAAAGGCTTAATGGATCTTATCATACCCTGAAAATAGGTTAAGTAACCATCTGATTAATTGGTCAACTATTGTCTCCAGACCAAGCGACATCATTTTCATCTCTCCTGAATATAAAATAATTAAAATAGTTCCATCACTCACCACTGGGGTGTCTATTTATTATGTAAACACTTCACACTTGTGGGCATTCCTGCAAAAATAACCAAAACAAAAGTTAGAAGCTACATAAATATATGTGTCTAAAAACTGTCATCTTAAGGGTTATACCAGGTATAGTGACCCAACAACTTTAACATCACCAAAAAAATCTTTAAATTTCAATATGTTTACTTTAAACAGGTCAATTTTGGATTTGGGTTATGTAATATCCAAAATGGGCCAAATGAACAAGTACAAGCTAAAACAAAACCGGTCAGATGGGCAAGGCGGGTCAAACATGTTGAGAAGTTGCATAAAGCGTATTTTTAATACATACAATCCCCCAATCTCCTAAATCACTTTATCCTAACGTTTGTAATTTTCAACGTTTTGTAAAAGTATTAGCGAATTAATTAATTAACAAAAAAAAGTGATACAACTGTCTGCCTTGCCCAAACTGTTTTTGACCCACATTGAGAAATTACTTGTTCCAAGCTAAAAACCCATTCTGACCCATCCCAACTTACATCCATTGAAGATTATTTCATGTAAGGTTTAGCCAATATCTCATAGGCCAATTACTAACAACATTATTACTGAAAATGAAGTAAAAAAAATAGTAATTCAAACCCCAATTCTTAAACTATTTTAGGATAAGGAGCATAAGCACTCTTTGTATGTAGAGAAAAAAGATCAAGAGCTTGAGAAAAACGGGGTTGAATACTCCTTTTTGTGACACACACAACAATTATAATTTTTATAAGCATTAATAATTACAACTCAGTTTTGCAGAATAAACTAACGATTGAAATAACAAGCTTAACTAGGGGAATAAATTGCGATTACAAACAAAGAACTAACTCTAGCCTGGTAATGTATAACACAATGGTTACATCATATAAGAGCTTTATATATAAAGTTCAGGTTAATGGAATGAACTCTATTAAAACTCACAGATATATGTCAGTTTTTTTAATTTAAAATCGATGCGGATTATTTGAACTTTAAGAAAATCAAATGCCTACATTCATTCTTATAACAGACACAATTTGAAAATTAATTCTTAACATACACAAATCAAAAAAAGAAACTAGAAAGGCGTACTCAAATCAAGTTTAAAAAACTCATTGCAAGTTAAAACCCAGAGTTTAAACTCAATGATAAATCTCACTAATAAAACTCACTCTCAATGATAAATCTCACTAATAAAACTCACTGTAATAAATTAGGTGTACTCATATCATAAAACAGAAACAGGCATAACCAAAGACCCAAAGTACAGCAAGCTACAAAACTAAACCCCTGCCTTAAACAAATGAATTTACAGATTATGTAATAATCAAAACAAAGCCATAACCAAAAGAATGAAAGAAGACTTCTACAAACCTAAAAATCGAGAGAGAGACGCAAGATTCTAGAGCGAATGATGATGATCAATACCTGAAATCAGATTGATGAAGAACTATGACGCCACTCCTAGACTTGGCTCCAAGAGGGGTCACGTGTCGGATTTACATAAGAACACATGGTATATCAGAGATACTAATGCAACGGAAATATTAAAAACTTTTATATATATAATTGCCAAGTACAATAGTAAACTATTCAAACATAACAGAATTATACAACACATCAGAATTTACACATAACCAGGAATCTATTCAAACAGGAACATTATACCCATAAACCTTCCTAGTTAATTAAATTCAATATTCCTTGCACTAGCAATATCTTGCTATGCCTCATTCTTTATCTGCTACCCCGGAGCAACCTAAAGAATCTCTGGTCACTTGTGGTTATCAAGTACACCTTAGGGTAGGAGAGTATTGTCGACTGTCAAACAGATCCTTCCCATCCAGGCATCCCGATATGGACAGTCTCACTACCTTACGTAGGCCCTTCCGTACACCGGCTATAGAAATACTACCCTTTTTGTCTCCCTATTTCATGAGCCCCATCTGTACTATCCACTCCATGACCTTACGGATTGCTATACTTAACATGTTCAACTCATTCAATAACGAGTATCTTACTAGCAATCCCCAACCTCTACAATACCACTTCCTGCCTTTAATCAAATATCTAAGAGCCTTAGGTTTATTAGTAGACAGTGATAAGGTATTCATATATTGCAACTAATGATCATTTCCCAATTTACCACTAGAGTTTATACACTACTGATATACCGGGTAACTAATATTATTATGCTTATATATAGGAAGTACCAGTGGCGTATCCACCACATAATATATAAAGCAAATGTATCATTAGTTCTCGTATATACCTACATACTCACTATACGCCTATTAACAATCCCTCATCACTTGAACATTTAATATGAAAGCAGAGTATAACACATAACACATCATACTTAATTCACATGCATAATATCACATAGTCAATCCAAATGAACAATAACACTTAACAACACTTATAAGCATTTGGAAACACTTTTCATAACACAATATGTATGCCAGCCCAAAAACGTTTAAGACATTTAAAACATTTAAAAGTAGGCTCATAGAACTCACCTTAGCTTTGCGAAGCTATTATTCTTGGGTTAAGTTCTCGTGAATCAGTTTCTTAATGCCTTTAACGTAATGTCCCTATCAAGACATCCTAAAGGTTACAAATCAGATTTAAGACTTACCCCATTATCCAAAACCCAACTCTTTATTGGTTAATACCCTTAATAGTCAAAATGACCATTTTGCCCCCCCCCCATTTACATATTTTGTTATATCTTTTTCAAGTCTTTGCGCCTTAACGTTTACCGCTCGTGTTTCCTCATGACCGACCATTTTGGCGGAATTACTATGAGGAATAGTCATGGGGTTTGGAATTTGGTGACGATCGTTACCAGCCGTGTAGGCGTCATTGACGACCATGAGGCGGAATTACTACAATCGTTGCACCGAGTAGTTTAATTATTAATTATCAAAATTTGAACTCATATATATTTAATATATATGTAAACATGTTACCATACCAAAATTCAAGTCCCTATTCCCTCCGGATTATTTTATATTAAATATCCATATTCCGAAACCCTAATTACCCATTTTTCTCGTTTCTATAGCAAAACTCATATTTATACAAAACCGTCTTAGGGTATTATTCATTATGACATTTTATAATATCCTTTAAAATGGCAAAGCTTAAGTCAAAACCGTTTACTTGATTTGGGCAGAACAACGTCATAAAAACCCTAATTTTGACCCGTTTTCAAAACTCATACCAAGCCTTTACCAATTCTGAAATAAACTTAGGGCTTTCTTAAAACACATCAAATTAGGATTACCTATAAAAATTCAGAGCCTAACTCCCACCCGATCACCCGATTTTGACAAAACAAGCTCAAGAACCCTAATTTTTGCATAGTTTTAGAAAGCATACTTAGAGATCGATTTAGCCAAAACTGAAAGAGGTTATTTTAAACCTTACCTAATGATGCTTGACTGCAGAAATTCAGCCTTTAACTCCTCACCGTTCGAGAGAGTTTGATCGATGAATCTTCTGCGTTTTCTAGGGTTTTTAGAGGGTTTTTAGATGAAGATGGTGAATTCGTGGTTTGTTTGATCGAATTGAAGGTGTTATTTATAGTCACATGCTACGCCTAAGAGTCCTACACGTACCCTAGTGATTAAGCAAGCCAAAACAACACGTGGCATGGCCAAACGTGAGCTCCAAGTTCAAAAAACGCGGCTGAAAACGAACCAGGTGTAGATTCTGCGTCAGAGGGTGTCGCGTATCGCGCAGGGAGGGTCCTAGACCCTCGCGTACCACGAGCCAAGTTTCAGCAAATGACAGTTTCTGTCCCTGTGGTTTATTTTACATTTTTGACCCCTGAACTTTTACCGAACTGTTATTTTATGCACCGAACTATTATAAAACATGTTTAATAAAGTTTCTAAGGCTCGGGACACTCTCGATGATATACGTATACATACGTATATATTTTTTTATATATTTTATATATATTTTATATATATTTTTCATTATTTACACCTTTGGCCCCTCAAACTTTACAATACACATCATATTATGTTCCTAATCATTTTAAGACATTATTATAATACTTTTTAAGTCTCAGAATACTTATGATAGTATATATATACATACGTTCATATCTTTCAAAGAATTACAGTTTTAGTCCTCCAACTTTTATCTTTTCCATATTAAGCCCTTATCTTTTAATGTAACTATCATTTTATGTCTTACAACCTTCCTAGACATATTTCTAACATTCCCGAAGGTTCGGGTCACATATAATAATATATACACATATATATTTGTATGCATTTTCCATATGTATAACTATCCAAACACGTATTTCCACATATATTGTCACACCCCGCCCCACCGCGCCCTGCCAGGCGCGGGGGAGAGGAGAGTGGGACCGGCCGCCCGTATCAGAACACGCGGAAGCAAACAGATAGATGCAAGATCACAAGGTCAACACACATAAACAGACGACCCGTCCAATACAAAATCAAATACAAACCATAATGGACTTAATATGTTAAGTCTTAAGTGATACACATCAGTCTACGCCCAGGCAGAACCTAAGGCTACCAACACGGTCAAAGGAAAAAGACAACAATAACAAAGGATAGTCATGACGGGGAACAAATCCCAAAATCAACCAAATCAACCCCAACGGGTACAAAACCCAACTCGTCCCTAACATCCAAACGTGACATCCACCCAAAGCTTTACTTACCTGCACATGAACCAAAAATACGTCAACAACAAAAGTTGTTGGTGAGTCGTAGCGCGTTTGACTCAAATCCAAGTTTCCACAAATCAAGTAACAATACTGTGCCTGTTATAAATTCCTATGGTTAAACCAGCACTCCGGGGGTACGATCCTACGGCCGCACGCCTCCCTTTGTGGACTAGGCATATACGCCATCACCCGACCCCTAATGGATCCAACAAACGGGTATGAGACACCTTGATCTACCTCTACAGCTGTATTGGTGCAATATATGTCTTTGTGGCCTAACACTAAGGCCCAAATTAACCATACTAATCAACATGAACGTCTCGTAACATGCGAGTTTAAATTTATAACATGGTAACAAATACCTAAGCACAGTAACAAACAAACAAACAATAGTTTGACATGGTTCATGTACACCCCAAAACGTTAAAAAGTTAAAGTAGGGGAAAAGCTATCAACTCACATATATCAAATGGTGGATCAAGCAAGCGTCACAGGGCACGAGAATCCAAACGTCCAAGTGTATCACAGTGGCAAGTCTATTATTATGATATATACATAAATATATCAGAACCTATCCGCAATTATATATGCTCAAGCAATTTGTAGCAACAATAACTAACAAAATGGGAGGTTTAACAATACTCCCGGGAACATACCGAGCGGACAACAAACACCCGACGAGATCATAGGGCACCAACCGGGAAGTGAAATATCTTTACTAGAAACCAAAATGCCCATACTCGTGAAAATAATCAAACCGGGTCGCTCGATATTTCCCAAAACACAAAACAAAATCACTAATTCTGGTCACAGGGTCGATGCGGGCCGCATCAGGGTCATCCAAAGGCGATGCACCCCGCAACGACTATTTTGTCTTTTAGTGACTTTTTTCCAAATTTGCATTTTTAGCTCGTTTCGACAACGGGGTTTCGTTCCCAACACTTCCAGTAGCAAAATACTAAATTTTTAGGCACTGAGGGCCTATCCATCCAAAGGTACAAGTCCCGGTTTTCTCCCAAATTTACCCAAAATCATACTACAAGCGGTTTTGACCAATTCCAATTAATCCAACACTTTGGTTTCCACCTATGGACTGATTCTAACTCAGTTTTAGGGCCAAGAGCCACTGAGATCATCCAGGTGTCATTAACCCATTTCAAAGAGTCCAAAATGCTCGGTTTCCGAGTTTTAACACTAGTATACAACAAGAGGGGTCTCCACCTATTGGACCAAACTCATTTTGTAGTCATTTACTACTGAGATGGTCAGGTTTCCCAGACCTAAGCTCAAGTTCTCAATCTAAACCCAAAATATCAACATGCATGCATTAACTAGTTGTACCTTGTGTAAGAAAACTTGTACTAAAGCGAATCCAAGCGGGTCTTTACAATCCCAGCCTCCTAGCACCCTCCAGAACTTGAATCTACCCTTGCATGCATCATCAAACAAAGTTTTAGTGGTGGGTTTGCCCAAAATCATGATCAAACGCAAAACCGAACATATACTAACCTTGGTTCACCACAAGAACACTTCCACAATCCTTAGATCACTCTTGATCGGACATGCAACACTTTCTGGACCATCAACAACTTCTGGTAAGTGAGAGCTCATAACAAACCATGCTTAAAATGAAGAAATGGATGAACTAGAGGCTTACCCGAGCCTTAAACTCTTCAAATATGCTCAAAGCTTAGTGATGGAGGCTCATTCTGGCTGGAATTTTTCTCCTCAGGTGTAAGGTGGACGAAAATGGGAGAGTTCTCCAAATTAGAGTTGTGTAAATGAGCAGAATTGGGGCAAAACTCGTTTTTATAGACCTGGGGATCAATGCGGGCCGCATCGGATTACTTCAGCGGGCGATATGCCCCGCATTGTCATCAGGATATCTCGCGGATCTTTTCCGGGTAGCGCACCCGACCCGGCGACCCGTCACACGATGTGGGCCGCATTGCTTCAAAAGAAACATGATGCGCCCCGCATCATTCCAGAAAAGAAAAAAAAACTTTTTCCTTTTTATTTTTCTTGGAAAAATCCAATCCGATTCTCGAGGTTTATCCAGGGATGTTACATCCTTCCCCCCTTAAAAGAATTCCGTCCCGGAATTCACTTAGCCTAAAAAAGGTGGGGGTATTTCCTTTGCATATCCACTTCTGACTCCCAAGTGTACTCGGGTCCACGCCGAGCATCCCATCTAACCTTAACCATCGGAATCTTCTTTCTGCGCAATTTCTTCACAATTCTCTCAACAATCTCAACCGGCTTTTCTGTGAAATTTAGTTTCTCGTCCACATGAATCTCTTTCATTGGAGTTGCTAGTGCTTCATCAACCATACATTTGCGGAGATTCGATACATGAAATACATCATGAACTCCACTGAGTTCTTCGGGTAAGTCCAATTGATAGGCTACCTTGCCAACTTTGGATATAATCTTGAAAGGTCCAATATAGCGAGGACTTAGCTTTCCTCTCTTTCCAAACCGAATAATCCCTTTCCAAGGGGATATTTTAAGCATTACCATATCTCCTTCCTTGAATTCCAATGGCCTACAACGACGATCAGCATAACACTTCTGCCGATCCTGTGCAGCTTTAAGCTTTTCTCGAATTTCTCGAACCTTATCATTCGTAGCCATAACCAACTCTAGTCCTGTAAGTTGCCCTTCTCCAACTTCAGACCAACACAATGGTACTCTACATTTCCTTCCATATAGAGCTTCAAACGGCGCCATTTCTATACTAGAGTGATAACTGTTGTTATATGAAAACTCTATCAATGGTAGGTGGGTGTCCCAACTGCCACCAAATTCCATCACACATGCTCTCAGCATGTCTTCTAAGGTTTGGATGGTTCTTTCACTCTGCCCATCCGTCTGTGGATGATATGCCGTACTCAATTTCACTTTAGTCCCCAACGCTTCCTGAAGACTTTGCCAGAAATGGGAAGTAAATCGGCCATCTCTATCAGACACAATTGATAATGGAACTCCATGCCTTGACACTATTTCATTTACATAAATCTTGGCCAATTGCTCTGTGGGGTAAGTTTCCTTAATCGGCAAAAAGTGAGCTGACTTTGTCAATCGGTCCACGATTACCCAAATAGCATCATTACCACTCCTAGTTTTAGGAAGCTTGGTTACAAAATCCATAGTCACCATGTCCCATTTCCATTCGGGTATTTCTAGAGGTTGTAGTAAACCAGCAGGTTTCTGATGCTCAGCTTTTACCTGCAAACACGTATGGCATTTCCCCACATACTCGACAATTGCTCTCTTCATCCCCGGCCACCAATAGTGGGGTCTCAAATTCTGGTACATCTTATCATTACCAGGGTGCATCATATACTTAGACTTATGCGCTTCACGAAGGATCATTTCACGGAGACTACCTCCTGTAGGTCCGAAATCAAACCACCTACACGATATTTGATCGTATATGAGTGCGGAATCCTCAAATACGATTGATTCAAGAAGAAAGTAGATGAAATAGATTAGATCTAAGCTAAAGATCTAATCTTGAATGAAAAACACTACAATCTTGAAGCCAAATAAACTGATCGGAAACACCCAAGGATGCAGAAAATCGTAAACTTGAATATCAAAGGCTTACTTGAATCATAAACATGAGGTGGTATTTATACCACCTCTTGCAAGCACATGGGCTAATCATAAACCCAATAAGCCCAATCATAAACCCAAGCCCATGCCCAATCTAATAGTAAACTAGCCAAAACATAATAAAACTAGCCTACTAATCTAATTAAACCCTCTAAGCCCAGCCCAACGTATTTAATATTACAAGCCTCATAATCTAGCCTCTACAATCTTCCCCTAGGCTTGTGATATTAAATGTCTTCGATCTTTGAAATTCTTCTTCTTGACTGGCTGGCATAGATGCTGATGAAGATTCTTTCCGCAGATATCTTCAATGGGTTTCAGATGGGCACTTGGCACTTCCACTTGATCAGCATCAGCTTGAACTTCTTGAAATGAACAAGCAATGAAATGGAGGACTCTCATTGACTTGCTTTTCATGAAGGAATTGGTTCTTGCTGAATCTTCGGTAACTGTCTTGAATCTTCAAAAATTAGAGGGTTGAAATTTTGAAAACCCCTAACTTTGAAGAATTTGATTATTGAACTTGGATCTTCATGATCTCTGACTGCTCTCTGCATCACTTTCTTCAACGAGACTTGAAGTCTTCTGCTTCCCCTAAACTTGTGAACATCTTCTTTGAAAATCTTTTAGAAGCTTGCAAAGAAACCAACAACTTCCCCTGAACACTTGCTTATTCAGATGGAAGTCTTGTCCGGCTGGTTCTTTAACTTTGAGCAGCAGCAGCATCTTTCTATCATCAACCTGTCTGACACACATTTGAAAAAAAAATACTCCACCAGACATTTGATGACTGATCTTTGGGTTAGAAGTTAATTATCATCTGTTCAGTTGATTCAAATTAACATAATTTTAACCAAAAACCCTAATATAGATTACGGGTTTTCTATAAAACTTCCCCTGAACCCAAGACCTCTAAAGACTTCCCCTCAGCTGATTACTTCCCCTCAGCTAAGGACTTCCCCTGAGATAATACATATTATCCTCGAGTTCCCTTCGGATACTATGTATTATGGAAGTCTTTTCGGATAATACTTATTATCCTCCCTCCTTCCCCTAAAAATTTGGCAAGATCTGTCGGAGGAAGTCTTTTCCTTTAGATAATAAGTATCATCCTCGAGTTCCCTTCGGATAATACTTATTATCCCATACTCCTTCCCCTAAAAATTTGGCAAGATCTGTCGGGGGCATATTGTCATGCATTAAAACCCAT
>JBCNJP010009507.1:0-12505 GCA_039602395.1 Deinandra increscens subsp. villosa
TCCAATCATAAACCCACTAAGGATAACCGGCCCAACATGCCCATATCGTAATCAATCTAAGCCCAAACCAAGTTAGCCCACTCTAATGTTCATGCCTCATAAAGTATAGCCCAACATATATATTTGTAATTAATTAACGGATATCACATCTTTTGGATTATATATGTAATTAATTGTTTATGTGTATGCATCAGATGTGTGTTTTGACTCTTCTTCCGGAAGAATTCTAGTTCATCCGGTTGTCTTCTACATATATTACGTTATGTGACTAAATATTAGTGTTTAAAGAATTGTATTCAACCAAAATGATTTTAGATTCACTAGATAACGGGTTTAAAATAAAAACTTTGGTTATTTATAGTATATATAGTTCATCCTGAAAAACTCTAGTTTATCCGCTTTATCCTGAAGAACTCTAGTTTATTTGCTTCATCCTGAAGAACTCTAGTTCATCCTGTTTTATTACTGAATAACTCTTGATTCTGAAGAACTCTAGTTCATCCGGTTCTATTACTGAATAACTCTTTATAATCTTAAAGAACTCTAGTTCATCTTCTCTTAATGCTCATGAACTTAGTGGGTAATTTTGACTTTCTTCGTTTCATTTTGACTTGTTAAATTGATTACCAGAAAATCAAAACATTGAACAGGATATGCATCAGATGTGTGTTTTGACTATTCTTCCTGAAAAATTCTATAGTTCACCCGGTTGTCTTCTATATATATTAGGTTGTGTGACTAAATATTATTGTATAAAGAATTGTATTCAACCATAATGATTTTAGATTCACTAGATAACGGGTTTAAATACATGGGAATATCCTATAGACTACGAACATAAATAACAACTTTGGTTATTTATAGTATATATAGTTCATCCTGATGAACTCTAGTTTATCCGCTTCATCCTGAAGAACTCTAGTTCATCCTGTTCTATTACTGAATAACTCTTGATCCTGAAGAACTCTAGTTCATCCGGTTCTATTACTGAATAACTCTTTATAATCCTGAAGAACTCTAGTTCATCTTCTCTCAATCCTCATGAACTCAGTGGGTAATTTTGACTTTCTTTGTTTAATTTTGACTTGTTAATTTGATTACCAGAAAATCAAAACATTGAACAGGATATGCATCAGATGTGTGTTTTGACTCTTCTTCCTGAAGAATTATAGTTCATCCGGTTGTCTTCTACATACATTAGGTTGTGTGACTAAATATTAGTGTATAAAGAATTGTATTCAAACAGAATGATTTTAATTACTAGATAATGGGTTTAAATACATGGGAATATCCTATAGACTACGAACAGAAATAACAACTTTGGTTATTTATAGTATATATAGTTCATCCTGAAGAAATCTAGTTTATCCGTTTCATCTTGAAGAACTCTAGTTCATCCTGTTCTATTACTGAATAACTTTTGATTCCGAAGAACTCTAGTTCATCCGGTTCTATTACTGAATAACTCTTTATAATCCTGAAGAGATTCAGGTTATGAAACAGATTAAACATTTTCTCATATTAAGTTTGTTAAGTTATTGAATTCCATATATGTGACTAAAAAATCATGTCATATGTTATTTTTTCAGCAATTATTCAAAATTGATGACTGTCGAAGGGGGCCTATAATGGTACGGCTTGGTGGGTTGCTAAGGAGTTTTAGAAGAAAGATGATCGAGAAACACATTCGTCCCAACCTAGCAAAACCCACCGTGCTTGAGAAAGTTCCAAAGATGTATCGCGCTATTGTGAAAAAAAAAGAGACTAGGACAGATTTGTAGCATATACAAAATCTGAAGAATTCAAGGTTTTTATTCAATTCAAACTGCAAATTTCATTAATTAAGCTAAGTGTTAATTAATGAGATTATAAATTATATATCCTACTGTTCTGTTGGAAAGGTTGCGTCAAAGAGTGCACAAGAGGTTCAAGCATAATATGTTTATGATCATACAATGGGACGGGGAGGATACGTGTATCTGAAAGAAAAACTGGTAATAAGCTAAGTGTATTACATCCAGTCATGGTTAAAAACGTGCAATGTATGTTTCAAGACTGATATATATTATTACTAGCCGTGTGCCCGCGCGTTGCGGCGGCAACAGTTCATAGGGTATTATTTGTCTCATGTTCGCTCGTTATGACGGCACGACAATTTACATCGCGGTATTCGTTTACGTTAACATGATGTGGCGCGATGATAACGAGGGTTAAGCATTTGTCGAATTCAAACTATTTGAATCCAAGCGTGACCAATTTGTGGAAGCAAGTCCATTAATAAATTGAAGAGTACGGTATAATATCATTAAATAATCCTAAAGTAATAATGAGTTTAAAAAATGATGATCAGTTTCCTTGTAAACATCAGAAATGATAAGACAGAAACTATAACATGAATCCAATAATATTAAAGTCTCAGCTACTATGATATACCATGTTAAAGAAAAATTTCTATGCTATTCCATGTTTGCCTAATAAGCAATCAAATTTATTGAACAAATTCCATAAAAATTGTTTGAACAATCATATCAAATTTTAAGAAATAAATTTTGCTGAACAACTACAATTTCATGGAACAATCAAATCAAAATCATGAATGCCTAAAGCAAAAAATCATCATAATTTGATTGAGATTAAAAAAAGATTTTTTAATTTATCCGTTTGATTTTACTATCTTTAATAAATGATAGTTAGGATAGTTATTTATTTTGTGGTTATATTTTCTTTAAAGCAGCAGCGAACGTCAAATTTAGTTTCTGTTATAGTTATCAATTTTCTCTTAATCTTTTTTTCACTTAGGGAATAAAAGAGTAAAGTGGAAATATATCAATGACATAACATATGATTGGTGAGAATATAAAAGCACAATGACAACAAAAGGTTGGAAAATCAAGGTCAAATATTCAAATACAGCATCAAATAACAACTCAAGAGCACTTCAATTTTACAACGCACTATTACAGAGAATTTACCAACACAATGTCAACAAAATGTTTGAAAAATAAGGGCAAATATTATCAACAACAGCAAAAGCAAAAGCTCAACAACCTTTAATCCAACACTTCAATCTGGCAAAAAGCAGTAGCTCAACAACACTTTAAAAACAGTACTTCAACAACACTTCAATCCAACAAGAACTAATAGATACCAATATAAGAAATCAAGATCCTAAGCATAAATAATAATATGGTCTACAAAAGAAAATGGGTTAATTAGGTTATATTTTATTTGCTATCAAACATGTTTGTGTAGAAAAGTCCTCAAGCCTTTTAAAAAAAGATCTTATTTTACATGATTAAAATGACATTCCCTTTAAATTTTAGACAAGTGAAGGGATTGTGAAGAATAAAAAAGAGGACTTGTCATCACAAAAAGTGGAAGCCCATAGAGATTTTTTAAATTTGTTCTTATATTAACATACTAAATTATGAAATTCAAAAGAGTAGAACAATAATGTGATCTTGGGTCAACCAGGACCAACCAGATTTAACCCATCAGACCATTACCAAATTTGGATCAATATCACCATGGCATCAGCCTCCATTGCAGCAACTCATGTAAACAATTGAACACCTTATTGCACAGACGTATCGTGACTTCTGAAGATTCAAGGTTACCATCAATGGACAATGCAACCAAAGTATACCTTCGGGCTACTTCAGGCCAAGTAAATTCATTGATAGGAAACATATCAAGATTTATCTTTTTGCCACCAAACACAACTTTCACATACTTTTTCGTTCCTTTTCTTGACTTTAACACCAATCCATCACAAGGGTCGAATATATCCATTTCCATGGCTTTTACAAACACATCTTCTATTAGTAACAAAGCTGAATCCTTCCTGCAGGCAAAAAGGTATATTTTATTAAATTTTAGGAGTCGATGCCGTATTAGTTCTTACGCTGAAATCTGCTGACCCTCATGGACAAAATTAATATGATAATGGGGCGCTCTACATTCAACATGACATAGTTAACCTTCACATTCGGCATGGGTGATGAAGTTGCATTAAGTACAAAATTCTAACCAAATCCGATGTGAGCTGTTTTGGGAGGCATAATATCATTTGGCAATAGGAAACCCAAATGACGAATATCCCAATGCTATTTTCGGGTCGGTTGGATACTTGTAGATAACAACATCCTTCCCTGTGTAGCAACAAAACTTTTATTCCTCGTTTCTTAATGCACAAATCATCATTTCAACATTAATTGTAAAACAAAAAAGTTCATTAGAATTTAGGGTCGAGTATTTCACAGGGCAACCCGAAAAACCAATGAACCGAACAACGAAGAAACACAAAATAAAAACCAAAATTAGAATCGATTAACATGCACCAAGCCAACAAACCAAGAATTACATTTAAACAAGACATAGATTGAGAACTTTTTAATAATATATGAAAAATGCACTACAACTTTATTTGTACCTGAAAATACAACTTCTAGTATTGTTGCTTTAGTGAGTGTATCTTTAGAGGTTTCATCTATAGTATATCTGTGATTAAAATTTAGAAAAAGCAAATCATCTCTGTTGACCATATGACGCAAATAATCAGACAAAATTTTACCATATTACATCAGCAAACAAAATTATATCATCCCCGAGATGTGAAGGAGCTAGGTTTGTTGGCTTAAACATCTTTGTTCAGGTTAAAATTTCTACTTGTGGATATGAAAATGGAAGATTGATAATATAAAAAAGACTCAGAGTTACTTTTACCTATTTTGAGCATTGCTTATGGTGGCAACCAAATGACAGTTAAATAGACATGTATTTGAAAGCCTAGTGAAGAGGAAATTAAAGCACGGGATAAAGAGAAGACTCACAAATAGAGAACAGACCATGCATCTTTCTTTGAAACAACCAATGAATCTACATATGTATCTCTATCAAAGTATCTACATAGAAATAAGCAATAGAACCATAGTTGGGAAAATAAGCCACTGTTAGGTCCATTTAATCTGGAATCAAAGAGGTTAAAGACCAGTCTAGAGGTGGGTTCTGACCACTTCAAGCCTCCGTTGTGTTATCAGCAGAAGAGTACAGTGTAATCACACATAATTACCACCAAATTATGCTCCATGTATTAGCTACTGTTAAAAACATTGATAAAAATTATAGTATGGCATATTGTTGTATGAAGCCTATGTCTCACCTTTTCAAAAACTGCCCCCTGCATCAAATGAAAGAAAAGAATGCAATTTGAATTTGAGGAAAAACGCAGAAACTTACAAACCCTTTAAATTAGAAGAAAAGCATATTTCATTGGTATAAATCTGAGAAATTCAAACTAAAATAGGCTTTTCTTCACAAGGGAATAAATTTGATTCATATCAAAGCAATCAGATAAAAACAATCATCAGCATAACAAAGTGAAATTATAAAGCAAAAATAACATAAAACATAGATTAATAGTTCAATGGTAGAAATTAAATAGAATAAGAGTTAAATTGACTATACGGTATAGCTCTATTGCCGACTGTCACACACTTTATGAACCGAGAAGCACTTATTCTTGGTTCAGGAAGATGAAAAAACCCTAGAATGGTTTTACTTAAAAGCTGCAGAGATGAAGAAACCATGTTAGAAGCCAGGAAGATGAACAAACCCTAGAATGGTAATGTCGAACACAAATATACACACAAATAAACCAAATGCAGGCAAAATAAGCATAACTCCAAGCTGAGCAATCGACAAACAGTTCGTATACCAGCCCCAACACTCATATACCTTCTCATGTCACCGTCTATAACCAGAATATGGTTCGGCATCTGAAATCGGCTGTCGAAGAAAGAAAGAGAGTGTAGATCTGAAGAGGAAGACGAAGAAAGAGAGAACGCAGATCTAAAGACGCCTCTCTCACTCTTGTACGCTTGATTTTGTTGTTGGTCTCGAGAATAGAAAGAAGCATGCGTCTGCTATTGATTGCCTTAACTCTCGAAAACAGAAAGAAGCATGTGTCTACTCGAGAACAGAAAAAAGGATGCGTGAATTGAAGAGAGAGACGACTGAAGGCGTGGCTATCGAGAGGAGATGGCCGGCAAAAAGGGATGTCGAGATTTAAGAATTGTCCGGACAAAAATACCCTCACTCAATAAGCTTGTACATGTTGGAGGTTGGTTTAGATGTTAGGCTTTAAAGATTGTACATGGTGCTAAGTTTTTTATACGCGTCTTAAGGATTCAGCATTTTTCATGACGAAAATGCCCTTTAGGGCAATATGTATTATATATAGTAATAGATTATAATACAAGGTACGAAACAAAGAAATTACAGCTGATGATTCCCCCTCTCGAGCGTTTATGTGGAGGAAAGGAATGGTAAATAAAGAGGGGGAATACAAAATGCCTGTGGTGAAGGGCGTAGCAGATGATATAGTAAGTTTAATTGCTATATATATACCTAATTATTTACATGTTAAAAATTAACAGCACCTCACTACATTAACTAAATTAATTACTGCAGGCCGAGAATGAAACAAAAATAAATACAGGATTCGTGACCGTAGAACCGGGAACGGATGCCCTGACATTGGTCCTTGGCAAGGAAAGGGGTGGATACCTAAAAGGTATTTGGTATTGTGTGACTTCCCGTGGATATTGGCAAAAATTGAGGCGGAACTCAAAAATGAAAAACAGCTGTGTGAGAAAAAGGATCAAGAGGTTGAGCACCTCACTGATATGGTTAAAGCACAACATGAAAAATTGATAATCTTACGGCGTTTATGAACAACATGATTCAAGATAAACAAGTTGATAAATCAGTAAATTCTGTAAGGGACAAATTATATATATATATATATATATATATATATATATATATATATATATATATAGGGTTAGGTTCAAATGAGAACTTTTTATTTTGAGAACTTTTGAGAACTTAAATCTCCACCACTAATTTCAGGTGGGGACCACTATAATTCATGGGGGGGGGGGGGGGTTTCCATATATATAAACTAGTGGCTGAGATTAGTTCTTTTTAGTTCTCAAATCCAATTGGTTCTCAAATTATCTTCTCCCTATATATATATATATATATATATATATATATATGCCTATAATTAATTATAATATATACTTTACTTTCTATCAATTAATTATTATAAATCATTAAATCATTTTATAGGTAAAGTCCGCGGAGGCGCCTCTTACTACAACTGTAAGATCTAAAAACAGTTGTAATCATCATTCCAATGTAAATACAACCAAGGTTACAAAAGTCGCTAGGCGCTACCAGGTCGGTCGACAGGGGAGTTGTGAGTACTCGGGTCTAGGCGGGGAGTACTCGGGGAGTACTCGGACATGGTAACTATAATATAATTAAATTTCTTGGATTATATTTATGTTCAAATAATAATATTCATAACAAAATATGTGAAAATTAATATATATCAATAAATGTTCAACAACCAAGAGCATTATTAGCCTTACATAGTGGCGGAACCAACTTTTTCCTTTTATGTAAATCACAATATAAGGCATACCTTAAGCTTGTCCGAGTGCGCCCACCCTAGGCGGATTATTGCCAAGACGCCTCGGCAACCCACCGCCTAGCGACTACTCGACGAGTACTCGGACGCCTAGACCGACTTTTGGAACAGTATACAACGGTAATTAAGTATTATTGCTGATATGATCAATCTCCCTTGACCGCATATTTAATAATTAATTAACTAATTGAATTGTATGTAGGACATGATCAATTCCGCACACAATACATTACGGAAACAATCTACTACATCAAATTCATCTCAAAGGTCGGCCGATAAGGTACGGATTTGAAACAGTTCTGAATTTGAGTTGATCTGGAAGATTCTAGTTCATCTAGATGAACATGCGTCTCTAGTTATAGTTCATCCGGATAGTTATAGTTGTTGGGTTACGACAGTGGCATTCGAGTCTCGGTAATAGCAATTTGTTTTTGAAATAATTATTTACGACAAATAATTATTTAATCGATTACCGAGTAAATTAAATTTAGATAATTAAATTAACAATTAATTTAATACGCAGCGGAAAACGATTTAATTTACTAACGCGAAAACCAGTTAATTAACGTAAACCAAAAACAACAGGATTTGACGATCACCAAACGCGCAAACACCTAAACGCGTTAAACAAAAATGCGATATGATCATAAAATAAATATACATTTAAAATCTAAACTAATAATGAGTTTAGATATACCTGAGAGGTGATTCAAACAAACGTTCGAGACATCGGAAGTCAACGAGTGACGCTAGGGTTTCGCAGGCAATGATTCGTTAGACGAATCGAATTTCCTCGCGATTACGGATTTACTACGCGGTGAATCAAGCACGGGGAAAATCCTGTACGTCGGATCGGGCACGAACTAGGGTTTGCGGAAGATGAGCGAACACGCCTCTCGGTGGCGGTTCGTGGCGGAGAGTGTCGGCGGTGGAACCGGCGACGGCGAGGGAGCGGTGACCGGCTCGAGCGGCGGCGACGGTGCGACGGGGTGGCGGTGGCGGGCTGCTGCGGTGGCTCGGTTAGGGCTGCTATGGCGACTCGGTTTGAAAAGCGGCGGCGGACGACTAGGTGAAGGCGGCAGTGGCGGACTCGGAGAGGCGGCACGGCGGCGGTTCACGGCTTTCTGCGGTGGCTCGGTTAGGGCTCCTGCCGGGCCTGAGTTTCAAACATGCCCCTCAGATCACCGATCATCTGAAAAGCCATCCTGTCAACCATGTTCTTCTGAATATCAGAGGTCATGGTGGCTAGCATAAGACATGCGACATTTTTAGCATTTTATCGCAATGTGTTATGGGCGTTTCGCGTCGGGGCAGTGTCAGCTTCAGGTTGCTCGGGAACCTCAGATTCTAACACGTTCTCCATGTTAGCCATTTTCAGGACGATTCTCAGATTCCTTTCCTAATCAAGGAAGTTGGCGCCATCAAGTTTCTCCTGCTCAAGAAGAGACTTAAGATGGAAAATCTCTTGGTTGCGTGGTTTGCGTTAGCCACCTGAAACAACAGTCAAACTTTTAGTGTTTCGATGTTCGATTCGTATTCAAGGATGGCAAGCTAATCTTGAATAGGAATTGGGAATTCAGTTAGTTAGATAATTTCTCCAGACAGCGTAAAGTGCTTTCAAAATTTCTAAGTAACCAAATGGACAACGATTGTCACTTGTGAGTAAATGTCACAACTCCCGTTATAGGGCATTCACGAACGGATCAACAAAATACGTTTAGCCCCATCTATGCCTATTCTGTCTACATGCCGACCAGAGGTACGTTGTTGAAATACTCCAATACCAAAGGTGCATGTAAAGAGAATGGTAGTTTTCCTAAGTGGTCAGTGTGTGCGTACGGTGTTGAAATACTCCAATATGCTCACTTTGAAAGATACCCTAAACAGCACGTGCGGTGTTGAAATACTCCAACACGGATGCATCGGTCAATATGTTCCAAGTTAGACTTGACTTAGGATGACATAGACTACCAGTTTTAGGCTTACCAGATAGGATTATTAGGTCATATTTTAATAATTAATCTGACGTTAATTTTATGAATCCTATCTCACTCGGGACGATCATTTGAATAACCTAAGTATTAATGATCTACGCGTCGCGAGACGATAACCAATTAATCGAAAAATCCGAATTTAATGTCGAATTAAATTGGTTATAAATTTTTATAAAGTTGTAATAGAAGTAGGACTTTTATTTAATCGATTGAAAAATCTAGTTTTATACCGGTAAAACTAAGTTTGGATTTTAGTTGGCGCGTTAATCAAATTAAGACAAGCAACCAAATACAAGCAAACACACATGCACATATTCGGCCATGCAGGGTTTCGATATTGTCAGAGCCTATGACAATATCGAGGAAGGTCAAGGGACGTAAAAGTAAATCAACCACGAGAAGAGAAAAACTCCCTGATCGATTTAGTCACTCCCACTGGCTTCAACAAGCTCCTGCGCGTCATCAGGAAACGTCGGTCTCGTTCTGGGGCTCCAACCATTTTCGAAAATCCCTAGAAGGGGTAATCTTATAATGGCTCGTCGTGTCAAGCTCGTCTCGTTCGCCCAGGCGAAAGTGAGCAATTACAATTAAAATAAAACTATTCTATTTGAAATTAATACAAATTTAAACTCAGTCAAAAGTGGGTCAATCCAAAACAAAACAACATGGGCCAAATGGGCCAAACCATAACGAATCCATGACAAAACAACAAAGAGTTGAGCCGAATATGTACGAAAGATAATTCAATCAATTTTATTGAATCGGATTACGTTTAGTGGATACAAATCGACTAAACATATTTAAAAGGCGATTCCTCCAATTTCGCGACTTTCGGGTTTAGAACCCCAGTTCGCGAAAGTCCACCGGTTTAAAATCAATCGGTTAGGGTTTGCGTGTGGTGATCAAGGCTCTGATACCACTGTTGGGTTACGACAGTGGCATTCGCGTCTCGGTAATAACAATTTTTTTTTCAAATAATTATTTACGACAAATAATTATTTAATCAATTACCGAGTAAATTAAATTTAGATAATTAAATTAACAACTAATTTAATACGCAGCGGAAAACGATTTAATTTACTAACGCGAAAACCAGTTAAATAACGTAAACCAAAAACAACAGGATTCGACGATCACCAAACGCGCAAACACCTAAACGCGTCAAACAAAAACGCGATACATTCATAAAATAAATAAACATTTAAAATCTAAACTAATAACGAGTTTAGATATATCTGAGCGGTGATTCAAACAAACGTTCGAGACACCAGAAGTCAACGGGTGACGCTAGGGTTTCGCAGGCAATGATTCGTCGGACGAATCGAACTTTCCTCACGATTACGGATTTACTACGCCGTGAATTAAGCACCGGGAAAATCCCGTAGGTCGGATTGGGCGCGAACTAGGGTTTGCGGACGACAAGCGAACACGCCTCTCGGTGGCGGTTCGTGGCGGAGGGTGTCGCTGGTGGAACCGGCGACGGCGAAGGAGCGGCGGCCGGCTCGGGCGGCGGCGGCGGTGCGACGGGGTGGCGGTGGCGGGCTGCTGCGGTGGCTCCGTTAGGGCTGCTGTGGCGGCTCGGTTTGAACAGCAGCGGCGGACGACGGGGCGAAGGCGGCGGTGGCAGACTTGGAGATGCAGCACGGCGGCGGTTCACGGCTTTCTCGCTTTGGTTCATCGTAGAGGAGGAACCACGACAAGACGGTGATTGACGGATTAAAGTTCCCGCGATCGGATGAACGGATCGTCGGAGAACCGGAGAGACGACGGCGGTGGGGTGGCTTCGGCGGTAATCGAGAGAAAGGGAGAGAGAGGGGGGCAAAAACTCTAGTCTGTGGATTAGGGTTCCGCCTCCCTTAATTAGTTATATTTATAACTGATTAAGTTTACGATTAGTCCCTCGAATTTATTTAAGATGTAATCGAACCAATCAATTTGCGAGACTAACATTTAGCTCTTAAATCTTTGTCGCTTACTGAGATTTAATGAATATTAGTCAAACTACTAATTCGTCGATTTAATAAATAATATTTGACGTCTTTTGTCGCTTAATTAATTATAACAATTAATTAATCAATTAACTAATTAATTATTTTTATCTATTAAACCATTTAATAAACAAATAATTAATTCTTCTGCGAATTTACCGGTTATAAAGGTAAGCGGACTTTAAAACCCGTTGCCTCCGGTGTAACACTTACGGGTCTTGACCGGGTTGGGTGTTTGATTTAGTCGGGTCTGGACACTTAAATCCAACAATAGTTCATCCGGATAGTTAAAGTTCATCGGGATAGGTAAAGTTCACCAGGATAGTAAAAAGTTCATCAGGATAGTTAGAGTTCATCGGGATAGTTAGAGTTGATTCGGAAGATTCTAGTTCATCAGGATAGTTAGAGTTCATCGGGATAGTTAGAGTTGATCCGGAAGATTCTAGTTCATCTGGATGAATTAACATGCGTCTCTAGTTATAGTTCACCAGGTTGGTTATAGTTCATCTGGATAGTTAAAGTTCATCAGTATAGGTAAAGCTCATCAGGATAGTTAAAGTTCACCAGGATAGGTAGAGTTGTTCCGGAATATAATTACTAATTAACTGTTCCGGCTATGATAAGTTTGTACTTCATCCGAATGGTTATCTGGATAGTTTACTAATGTTTAGCCGGTTATGATCGATATGATTTTATTAATTAATTGAATTGTAGGTCTGTTATGCGACTGTATCACAACACACTCCTCCATCTACAACAAAGGGTAACTATTTTAATTTACACAATTGTGTACTTCCCTTATAACTAATTGCTATATGATCATTTAATTAAATGCTGATGCTGTCTTTAGGGGAAGAAGAGACAAATAACAGAAGCAGCAGCTGCTGCAGCCAGTACTGCTGGGGCATCACAGCAGGAAGTGGCATATATATATAATTAAGGATTTGACAAATCGCTTTGACGTTATTGTTAATTAATATATATGCTACTAATCAATTAATTATATGTCGTCAATTTAGGAAAAA
>JBCNJP010009508.1:0-28996 GCA_039602395.1 Deinandra increscens subsp. villosa
TCATTGGTCCTGAAAACAACTTATTGGTTATATAAGACACACCTTACTAGGACTTATTGGTCCCAACCGACCCTCATTGCCCTACTAAACACACCTTATTGGGCCATCATTGGTCCTAAACACAACTTATTGGTTATATACACACCTTAGTGGGACTCATTAGTCCCAACTAAACACACATTATTGGGCCATCATTGGTCCTAAACACAACTTATTGGTTATATACACACCTTACTAGGACTTATTGGTCCCAACCGATCCTCATTGCCCTACTAAACACACCATATTGGGCCATAATTGGTTGTAAACACAACTTATTGGTTATATAAACACCTTATTAGGACTCATTGGTGCCAACTAACCCTCATTGTCCCTAAACCTACTTTATTGTGCCATCATTGGTCCTAAACACAACGTATTGGATATATACACACATTAGTGGGACTCATTGGTCCCAACTAAACACACCTTATTGGGCCATAATTGGTCGTAAACACAACTTATTGGTTATATACACACTTTATTGGGACTCATTGGTCCCAACTGACCCTCATTGCCCTTAAACACACATTATTGGGCCATCATTGGTCCTAAACACAACTTATTAGTTATATAAAACACACCTTACTAGGACTTATTGGTCCCAACCGACCCTCATTGCCCTATTAAACACACCTTATTGGGCTATCATTGGTCCTAAACACAACTTATTGGTTATATACACACCTTAGTGGGACTCATTAGACCCAACTAAACACACATTATTGGGCCATCATTGGTCCTAAACACAACTTATTGGTTATATACACAACTTACTAGGACTTATTGGTCCTAACCGACCCTCATTGCCCTACTAAACACACCTTATTGCGCCATCATTGTTCCTAAACATAACTTATTGGTTATATACACACCTTAGTAGGACTAATTAGTCCCAACTAAACACACCATATTGGGCCATAATTGGTCGTAAACACAACTTATTGGTTATATAAACACCTTAGGAGGACTCATTGGTGCCAACTAACCCTCATTGTCCCTAAACCCACTTTATTGTGCCATCATTGGTCCTAAACACAACGTATTGGTCATATATACACATTAGTGGGACTCATTGGTCCCAACTAAACACACCTTTTTGGGCCATAATTGGTCGTAAACACAATTTATTGGTTATATACTCACTTTATTGGGACTCATTGGTCCCAACGGACCCTCATTGCCCTTAAACACACATTATTGGGCCATCATTGGTCCTAAACACAAATTATTGGTTATATAAGACACACCTTACTAGGACTTATTGGTCCCAACTGACCCTCATTGCCCTACTAAACACACCTTATTGGGCCATCATTGGTCCTAAACACAACTTATTGGTTATATACACACCTTAGTGGGACTCATTAGTCCCAACTAAACACACATTATTGGGCCATCATTGGTCTTAAACACAACTAATTGGTTATATACACACCTTACTAGGACTTATTGGTTCTAACCCACCCTCATTGCCCTACTAAACACACCGTATTGGGCCATCATTGGTCCTAAACATAACTTATTAGTTATATACACACCTTAGTGGGACTCATTAGTCCCAACTAAACACGCCATATTGGGCCATAATTGGTGGTAAACACAACTTATTGGTTATATAAACGCCTTATTAGGACTCATTGGTGCCAACTAACCCTCATTGTCCCTAAACCCACTTTATTGTGCCATCATTGGTCCTAAACACAACGTACTGGTTATATACACACATTAGTGGGACTCATTAGTCCCAACTAAACACACCTTATAGGGCCATAATTGGTCGTAAACACAACTTATTAGTTATATACACACTTTATTGGGACTCATTGGTACTAACTGACCCTCATTGCCCTTAAACACACATTATTGGGCCATCATTGGTCCTAAACAAAACTTATTAGTTATATAAAACACACCTTACTAGGACTTATTGGTCCCAACCGACCCTCATTGCCCTATTAAACACACCTTATTGGGCTATCATTGGTCCTAAACACAACTTATTGGTTATATACACACCTTAGTGGGACTCATTAGACCCAACTAAACACACATTATTGGGCCATCATTGGTCCTAAACACAACTTATTGGTTATATACACAACTTACTAGGACTTATTGGTCCTAACCGACCCTCATTGCCCTACTAAACACACCTTATTGCGCCATCATTGTTCCTAAACATAACTTATTGGTTATATACACACCTTAGTAGGACTAATTAGTCCCAACTAAACACACCATATTGGGCCATAATTGGTCGTAAACACAACTTATTGGTTATATAAACACCTTAGGAGGACTCATTGGTGCCAACTAACCCTCATTGTCCCTAAACCCACTTTATTGTGCCATCATTGGTCCTAAACACAACGTATTGGTCATATATACACATTAGTGGGACTCATTGGTCCCAACTAAACACACCTTTTTGGGCCATAATTGGTCGTAAACACAATTTATTGGTTATATACTCACTTTATTGGGACTCATTGGTCCCAACGGACCCTCATTGCCCTTAAACACACATTATTGGGCCATCATTGGTCCTAAACACAAATTATTGGTTATATAAGACACACCTTACTAGGACTTATTGGTCCCAACTGACCCTCATTGCCCTACTAAACACACCTTATTGGGCCATCATTGGTCCTAAACACAACTTATTGGTTATATACACACCTTAGTGGGACTCATTAGTCCCAACTAAACACACATTATTGGGCCATCATTGGTCTTAAACACAACTTATTGGTTATATACACACCTTACTAGGACTTATTGGTTCTAACCCACCCTCATTGCCCTACTAAACACACCGTATTGGGCCATCATTGGTCCTAAACATAACTTATTAGTTATATACACACCTTAGTGGGACTCATTAGTCCCAACTAAACACGCCATATTGGGCCATAATTGGTGGTAAACACAACTTATTGGTTATATAAACGCCTTATTAGGACTCATTGGTGCCAACTAACCCTCATTGTCCCTAAACCCACTTTATTGTGCCATCATTGGTCCTAAACACAACGTACTGGTTATATACACACATTAGTGGGACTCATTAGTCCCAACTAAACACACCTTATAGGGCCATAATTGGTCGTAAACACAACTTATTAGTTATATACACACTTTATTGGGACTCATTGGTACTAACTGACCCTCGTTGCCCTTAAACACACATTATTGGGCCATCATTGGTCCTAAGCACAACTTATTGGTTATATAAGACACACCTTACTAAGACTTATTGGTCCCAACCGATCCTCATTGCCCTACTAAACACACCTTATTGGGCCATCATTGGTCCTAAACACAACGTATTGGTTATATACACACATTAGTGGGACTCATTGGTCCCAACTAAACACACCTTATTGGGCCATAATTGGTCAAAAACATAACTTATTGGTTATATACACACTTTATTGGGACTCATTGGGCCCAAATGACCCTCATTGCCCTTAAACACACATTATTGGGACATCATTGGTCCTAAACACAACTTATTGGTTATATAAGACACACCTTAGTAGGACTTATTGGTCCCAACCGATCCTCATTGCCCTACTAAACACAACATATTAGGCCATAATTGGTCGTAAACACAACTTATTGGTTATATAAACACCTTATTAGGAGTCATTAGTCCCAACTAAACACACCATATTGGGCCATAATTGGTCGTAAACACAACTTATTGGTTATATACACACCTTATTAGGACTCATTGGTGCCAACTGACCCTCATTGTCCCTAAACACACTTTTTTGTGCCATCATTGGTCCTAAACACAACGTATTGGTTATATACACACATTAGTGGGACTCATTGGTCCCAACTAAACACACCTTATTGGGCCATAATTGGTATTAAACAAAACTTATTGGTTATATACACACCTTATTGGGACTCATTGGTCCCAACTGACCCTCATTTCCCTTAAACACACATTATTGGGCCATCATTGGTCCTAAACACAACTTGCTGGTTATATAAGACACACCTTACTAGGACTTATTGGTCCCAACCGATCCTCATTGCCCTACTAAACACACCATATTGGGCCATAATTGGTCGTAAACACAACTTATTGGTTATATAAACACCTTATTAGGACTCATTGGTGCCAACTAACCCCCACTGTCCCTAAACCCACTTTATTGTGCCATCATTGGTCCTAAACACAACGTATTGGTTATATACACATTAGTGGGACTAATTGGTCCCAACTAAACACACCTTATTGGGCCATATTTGGTCGTAAACACAACTTATTAGTTATATACACACTTTATTGGGACTCATTGGGCCCAACTGACCCTCATTGCCCTTAAACACACATTATTGGGCCATCATTGGTCCTAAACACAACTTATTGGTTATATACACACCTTACTAGGACTTATTGGTCCCAACCGACCCTCATTGCCCTATTAAACACACCTTATTGGGCTATCATTGGTCCTAAACACAACTTATTGGTTATATACACACCTTAGTGGGACTCATTAGTCCCAACTAAACACACATTATTGGGCCATCATTGGTCCTAAACACAACTTATTGGTTATATACACAACTTACTAGGACTTATTGGTCCTAACCGACCCTCATTGCCATACTAAACACACCTTATTGCGCCATCATTGTTCCTAAACATAACTTATTGGTTATATACACACCTTAGTAGGACTCATTAGTCCCAACTAAACACACCATATAGGGCCATAATTGGTCGTAAACACAACTTATTGGTTATATAAACACCTTATGAGGACTCATTGGTGCCAACTAACCCTCATTGTCCCTAAACCCACTTTATTGTGCCATCATTGGTCCTAAAAACAACGTATTGGTCATATATACACATTAGTGGGACTCATTGGTCCCAACTAAACACACCTTTTTGGGCCATAATTGGTCGTAAACACAATTTATTGGTTATATACTCACTTTATTGGGACTCATTGGTCCCAACGGACCTTCATTGCCCTTAAACACACATTATTGGGCCATCATTGGTCCTAAACACAAATTATTGGTTATATAAGACACACCTTACTAGGACTTATTGGTCCCAACTGACCCTCATTGCCCTACTAAACACACCTTATTGGGCCATCATTGGTCCTAAACACAACTTATAGGTTATATACACACCTTACTAGGACTTATTGGTTCTAACCCACCCTCATTGCCCTACTAAACACACCTTATTAGGCCATCATTGGTCCTAAACATAACTTATTAGTTATATACACACCTTAGTGGGACTCATTAGTCCCAACTAAACACACCATATTGGGCCATAATTGGTGGTAAACACAACTTATTGGTTATATAAACACCTTATTAGGTCTTATTGGTGCCAACTAACCCTCATTGTCCCTAAACCCACTTTATTCTGCCATCATTGGTCCTAAACACAACGTACTGGTTATATACAAACATTAGTGGGACTCATTAGTCCCAACTAAACACACCTTATAGGGCCATAATTGGTCGTAAACACAACTTATTAGTTATATACACACTTTATTGGGACTCATTGGTACTAACTGACCCTCGTTGCCCTTAAACACACATTATTGGGCAATCATTGGTCCTAAACACAACTTATTGGTTATATAAGACACACCTTACTAGGACTTATTGGTCCCAACCGATCCTCATTGCCCTACTAAACACACCTTATTGGGCCATCATTAGTCCTAAACACAACGTATTGGTTATATACACACATTAGTGGGACTCATTGGTCCCAACTAAACACACCTTATTGGGCCATAGTTGGTCATAAACATAACTTATTGGTTATATACACACTTTATTGGGACTCATTGGGCCCAACTGACCCTCATTGCCCTATAAACACACCTTATTGGGCCATCATTGGTCCTAAACACAACTTATTGGTTATATACACACCTTAGTAGGACTTATTAGTCCCAACTGACACCTTATTGGGCCATCTGATCTAAACACACCTTATTGGGCCTATACATTGGTCCTAAACACAACTTATTGGTTATATACACACCTTATTGCGGATATCTCATTATGGTTCCACCTAAGACTCATTAGCCCACTAAACACACTTATTGGGCCATCATTGGTCCTAAACACAACTTATTGGTTATATACACACCTTACTGAGGACTTATTGGTGCCAACTAACCCTCATTGTCCCTAAACCCACCTTATTGTGCCATCATTGGTCCTAAACACAACGTATTGGTCATATACACACATTAGTGGGACTCATTGGTCCCAACTAAACACACCTTATTGGGCCATAATTGGTCGTAAACACAACTTATTGGTTATATACACACCTTATTGGGACTCATTGGTCCCAACGGACCTTCATTGCCCTTAAACACACATTATTGGGCCATCATTGGTCCTAAACACAACTTATTGGTTATATAAGACACACCTTACTAGGACTTATTGGTCCCAACTGACCCTCATTGCCCTACTAAACACATCTTATTGGGCCATCAATGGTCCTAAACACAACTTATTGGTTATATACACACCTTACTAGGACTTATTGGTTCTAACCCACCCTCATTGCCCTACTAAACACACCTTATTGGGCCATCATTGGTCCTAAACATAACTTATTGGTTATATACACACCTTAGTGGGACTCATTAGTCCCAACTAAACACACCATATTGGGCCATAATTGGTCGTAAACACAACTTATTGGTTATATAAACACCTTATTAGGACTTATTGGTGCCAACTAACCCTCATTGTCCCTAAACCCACTTTATTCTGCCATCATTGGTCCTAAACACAACGTACTGGTTATATACAAACATTAGTGGGACTCATTAGTCCCAACTAAACACACCTTATAGGGCCATAATTGGTCGTAAACACAACTTATTAGTTATATACACACTTTATTGGGACTCATTGGTACTAACTAACCCTCGTTGCCCTTAAACACACATTATTGGGCAATCATTGGTCCTAAACACAACTTATTGGTTATATAAGACACACCTTACTAGGACTTATTGGTCCCAATCGATCCTCATTGCCCTACTAAACACACCTTATTGGGCCATCATTAGTCCTAAACACAACGTATTGGTTATATACACACATTAGTGGGACTCATTGGTCCCAACTAAACACACCTTATTGGGCCATAGTTGGTCATAAACACAACTTATTGGTTATATACACACTTTATTGGGACTCATTGGGCCCAACTGACCCTCATTGCCCTTAAACACACATTATTGGGCCATCATTGGTCCTAAACACAACTTATTGGTTATATAACACACCTTACTAGGACTTATTGGTCCCAACCGACCCTCATTGCCCTATTAAACACACCTTATTGGGCTATCATTGGTCCTAAACACAACTTATTGGTTATATACACACCTTAGTGGGACTCATTAGTCCCAACTAAACACACATTATTGGGCCATCATTGGTCCTAAACACAACTTATTGGTTATATACACAACTTACTAGGACTTATTGGTCCTAACCGACCCTCATTGCCCTACTAAACACACCTTATTGCGCCATCATTGTTCCTAAACATAACTTATTGGTTATATACACACCTTAGTAGGACTCATTAGTCCCAACTAAACACACCATATTGGGCCATAATTGGTCGTAAACACAACTTATTGGTTATATAAACACCTTATGAGGACTCATTGGTGCCAACTAACCCTCATTGTCCCTAAACCCACTTTATTGTGCCATCATTGGTCCTAAACACAACGTATTGGTCATATATACACATTAGTGGGACTCATTGGTCCCAACTAAACACACCTTTTTGGGCCATAATTGGTCGTAAACACAATTTATTGGTTATATACTCACTTTATTGGGACTCATTGGTCCCAACGGACCTTCATTGCCCTTAAACACACATTATTGGGCCATCATTGGTCCTAAACACAAATTATTGGTTATATAAGACACACCTTACTAGGACTTATTGGTCCCAACTGACCCTCATTGCCCTACTAAACACACCTTATTGGGCCATCATTGGTCCTAAACACAACTTATTGGTTATATACACACCTTAGTGGGACTCATTAGTCCCAACTAAACACACATTATTGGGCCATCATTGGTCCTAAACACAACTTATTGGTTATATACACACCTTACTAGGACTTATTGGTTCTAACCCACCCTCATTGCCCTACTAAACACACCTTATTGGGCCATCATTGGTCCTAAACATAACTTATTAGTTATATACACACCTTAGTGGGACTCATTAGTCCCAACTAAACACACCATATTGGGCCATAATTGGTGGTAAACACAACTTATTGGTTATATAAACACCTTATTAGGACTTATTGGTGCCAACTAACCCTCATTGTCCCTAAACCCACTTTATTGTGCCATCATTGGTCCTAAACACAACGTACTGGTTATATACACACATTAGTGGGACTCATTAGTCCCAACTAAACACACCTTATAGGGCCATAATTGGTCGTAAACACAACTTATTAGTTATATACACACTTTATTGTGACTCATTGGTACTAACTGACCCTCATTGCCCTTAAACACACATTATTGGGCCATCATTGGTCCTAAACACAACTTATTGGTTATATAAGACACACCTTACTAGGACTTATTGGTCCCAACCGACCCTCATTGCCCTACTAAACACACCTTATTGGGCCATCATTGGTCCTAAACACAACGTATTGGTTATATACACACATTAGTGGGACTCATTGGTCCCAACTAAACACACCTTATTGGGCCATAATTGGTCATAAACACAACTTATTGGTTATATACACACTTTATTGGGACTCATTGGTCCCAACTGACCCTCATTGCCCTTAAACACACCTTATTGGGCCATCATTGGTCCTAAACACAACTTATTGGTTATATACACACCTTACTAGGACTTATTGGTTCCCAACCGACCCTCATTGCCCTACTAAACACACCTTATTGGGCCATCATTGGTCCTAAACATAACTTATTGGTTATATACACACCTTAGTGGGACTCATTAGTCCCAACTAAACACACCATATTGGGCCATAATTGGTCCTAAACACAACTTATTGGTTATATACACACCTTACTAGGACTTATTGGTGCCAACTGACCCTCATTGTCCCTAAACACACTTTATTGTGCCATCATTGGTCCTAAACACAACGTATTGGTTATATACACACATTAGTGGGACTCATTAGTCCCAACTAAACACACCTTATTGGGCCATAATTGGTCGTAAACACAACTTATTGGTTATATACACACCTTATTGGGACTCATTGGTCCCAACTGACCCTCATTGCCCTTAAACACACATTATTGGGCCATCATTGGTCCTAAACACAACTTGCTGGTTATATAAGACACACCTTACTAGTCCAAAACATAACTTATTGGTTATATACACACCTTAGTGGGACTCATTAGTCCCAACTAAACACACCATATTGGGCCATAATTGGTCGTAAACACAATTTATTGGTTATATACTCACTTTATTGGGACTCATTGGTCCCAACGGACCTTCATTGCCCTTAAACACACATTATTGGGCCATCATTGGTCCTAAACACAAATTATTGGTTATATAAGACACACCTTACTAGGACTTATTGGTCCCAACTGACCCTCATTGCCCTACTAAACACACCTTATTGGGCCATCATTGGTCCTAAACACAACTTATTGGTTATATACACACCTTAGTGGGACTCATTAGTCCCAACTAAACACACATTATTGGGCCATCATTGGTCCTAAACACAACTTATTGGTTATATACACACCTTACTAGGACTTATTGGTTCTAACCCACCCTCATTGCCCTACTAAACACACCTTATTGGGCCATCATTGGTCCTAAACATAACTTATTGGTTATATACACACCTTAGTGGGACTCATTAGTCCCAACTAAACACACCATATTGGGCCATAATTGGTCGTAAACACAACTTATTGGTTATATAAACACCTTATTAGGACTCATTGGTGCCAACTAACCCTCATTGTCCCTAAACCCACTTTATTGTGCCATCATTGGTCCTAAACACAACGTATTGGTTATATACACACATTAGTGGGACTCATTAGTCCCAACTAAACACACCTTATAGGGCCATAATTGGTCGTAAACACAACTTATTGGTTATATACACACTTTATTGGGACTCATTGGTACTAACTGACCCTCGTTGCCCTTAAACACACATTATTGGGCCATCATTGGTCCTAAACACAACTTATTGGTTATATAAGACACACCTTACTAGGACTTATTGGTCCCAACCGATCCTCATTGCCCTACTAAACACACCTTATTGGGCCATCATTGGTCCTAAACACAACGTATTGGTTATATACACACATTAGTGGGACTCATTGGTCCCAACTAAACACACCTTATTGGGCCATAATTGGTCATAAACACAACTTATTGGTTATATACACACTTTATTGGGACTCATTGGTCCCAACTGACCCTCATTGCCCTTAAACACACATTATTGGGCCATCATTGGTCCTAAACACAACTTATTGGTTATATACACACCTTAGTGGGACTCATTGGTCCCAAACTCAAACACACCTTATTGGGCCATAATTGGTCGTAAACACAACTTATTGGTTATATACACACCTTATTGGGACTCATTGGTCCCAACTGACCATCATTGCCCTTAAACACACATTATTGGGCCATCATTGGTCCTAAACACAACTTATTGGTTATATAAGACACACCTTACTAGGACTTATTGGTCCCAGCCGACCCTCATTGCCCAACTAAACACAATCTTATTGGGCCATCATTGGTCCTAAACATAACTTATTGGTTATATACACACCTTAGTGGGACTCATTAGTCCCAACTAAACACACCATATTGGGCCATAATTGGTCGTAAACACAACTTATTGGTTATATACACACTTTATTGGGACTCATTGGTCCCAACGGACCCTCATTGCCCTTAAACACACATTATTGGGCCATCATTGGTCCTAAACACAACTTATTGGTTATATAAGACACACCTTACTAGGACTTATTGGTCCCAACCGACCCTCATTGCCCTACTAAACACACCTTATTGGGCCATCATTGGTCCTAAACACAACTTATTGGTTATATACACACCTTAGTGGGACTCATTAGTCCCAACTAAACACACATTATTGGGCCATCATTGGTCCTAAACACAACTTATTGGTTATATACACACCTTACTAGGACTTATTGGTTCTAACCCACCCTCATTGCCCTACTAAACACACCTTATTGGGCCATCATTGGTCCTAAACATAACTTATTGGTTATATACACACCTTAGTGGGACTCATTAGTCCCAACTAAACACACCATATTGGGCCATAATTGGTCGTAAACACAACTTATTGGTTATATAAACACCTTATTAGGACTTATTGGTGCCAACTAACCCTCATTGTCCCTAAACCCACTTTATTGTGCCATCATTGGTCCTAAACACAACGTATTGGTTATATACACACATTAGTGGGACTTATTAGTCCCAACTAAACACACCTTATTGGGCCATAATTGGTCGTAAACACAACTTATTGGTTATATACACACTTTATTGGGACTCATTGGTACCAACTGACCCTCATTCCCCTTAAACACACATTATTGGGCCATCATTGGTCCTAAACACAACTTATTGGTTATATAAGACACACCTTACTAGGACTTATTGGTCCCAACCGACCCTCATTGCCCTACTAAACACACCTTATTGGGCCATCATTGGTCCTAAACACAACTTATTGGTTATATACACACCTTAGTGGGACTCATTAGTCCCAACTAAACACACCTTATTGGGCCATAATTGGTCGTAAACACAACTTATTGGTTATATACACACTTTATTGGGACTCATTGGTGCCCAACTGACCCTCATTGTCCCTTAAACACACTTTATTGGGCCATCATTGGTCCTAAACACAACTTATTGGTTATATACACACCTTAGTGGGACTCATTGGTCCCAACTAAACACACCTTATTGGGCCATAATTGGTCGTAAACACAACTTATTGGTTATATACACACTTTATTGGGACTCATTGGTCCCAACTGACCCTCATTGCCCTTAAACACACATTATTGGGCCATCATTGGTCCTAAACACAACTTATTGGTTATATAAGACACACCTTACTAGGACTTATTGGTCCCAACCGACCCTCATTGCCCTACTAAACACACCTTATTGGGCCATCATTGGTCCAAAACATAACTTATTGGTTATATACACACCTTAGTGGGACTCATTAGTCCCAACTAAACACACCATATTGGGCCATAATTGGTCGTAAACACAACTTATTGGTTATATAAACACCTTATTAGGACTCATTGGTGCCAACTAACCCTCATTGTCCCTAAACCCACTTTATTGTGCCATCATTGGTCCTAAACACAACGTATTGGTTATATACACACATTAGTGGGACTCATTGGTCCCAACTAAACACACCTTATTGGGCCATAATTGGTCGTAAACACAACTTATTGGTTATATACACACTTTATTGGGACTCATTGGTCCCAACTGACCCTCATTGCCCTTAAACACACATTATTGGGCCATCATTGGTCCTAAACACAACTTATTGGTTATATAAGACACACCTTACTAGGACTTATTGGTCCCAACCGATCCTCATTGCCCTACTAAACACACCTTATTGGGCCATCATTGGTCCTAAACACAACTTATTGGTTATATACACACTTTAGTGGGACTCATTGGTCCCCAACTAAACACACCATATTGGGCCATAATTGGTCGTAAACACAACTTATTGGTTATAAAAACACCTTATTAGGACTCAGTGGTGCCAACTAACCCTCATTGTCCCATAAACCCACTTTATTGTGCCATCATTGGTCCTAAACACAATGTATTGGTTATATAAGACACACCTTACTAGGACTTATTGGTCCCAGCCGACCCTCATTGCCCTACTAAACACACCTTATTGGGCCATCATTGGTCCTAAACATAACTTATTGGTTATATACACACCTTAGTGGGACTCATTAGTCCCAACTAAACACACCATATTGGGCCATAATTGGTCGTAAACACAACTTATTGGTTATATAAACACCTTATTAGGACTCATTGGTGCCAACTAACCCTCATTGTCCCTAAACCCACTTTATTGTGCCATCATTGGTCCTAAACACAACGTATTGGTTATATACACACATTAGTGGGACTCATTGGTCCTAACTAAACACACCTTATTGGGCCATAATTGGTCGTAAACACAACTTATTGGTTATATACACACTTTATTGGGACTCATTGGTCCCAACTGACCCTCATTGCCCTTAAACACACATTATTGGGCCATCATTGGTCCTAAACACAACTTATTGGTTATATAACACACCTTACTAGGACTTATTGGTCCCAACCGATCCTCATTGCCCTACTAAACACACCTTATTGGGCCATCATTGGTCCTAAACACAACTTATTGGTTATATACACACCTTAGTGGGACTCATTAGTCCCCAACTAAACACACCATATTGGGCCATAATTGGTCGTAAACACAACTTATTGGTTATATAAACACCTTATTAGGACTCATTGGTGCCAACTAACCCTCATTGTCCTACTAAACCCACTTTATTGTGCCATCATTGGTCCTAAACACAATGTATTGGTTATATACACACATTAGTGGGACTCATTGGTCCCAACTAAACACACCTTATTGGGCCATAATTGGTCGTAAACACAACTTATTGGTTATATACACACTTTATTGGGACTCATTGGTCCCAACTGACCCTCATTGCCCTTAAACACACATTATTGGGCCATGATTGGTCCTAAACACAACTTATTGGTTATATAAGACACACCTTACTAGGACTTATTGGTCCCAACCGACCCTCATTGCCCTACTAAACACACCTTATTGGGCCATCATTGGTCCTAAACATAACTTATTGGTTATATACACACCTTAGTGGGACTCATTAGTCGCAACTAAACACACCATATTGGGCCATAATTGGTCGTAAACACAACTTATTGGTTATATAAGCACACTTATTAGGACTCATTGGTTGCCAACTAACCCTCATTGTCCCTAAACACACTTTATTGTGCCATCATTGGTCCTAAACACAACTTATTGGTTATATACACACATTAGTGGGACTCATTAGTCCCAACTAAACACACCTTATTGGGCCATAATTGGTCGTAAACACAACTTATTGGTTATATACACACTTTATTGGGACTCATTGGTCCCAACTGACCCTCATTGCCCTTAAACACACATTATTGGGCCATCATTGGTCCTAAACACAACTTATTGGTTATATAAGACACACCTTACTAGGACTTATTGGTCCCAACCGATCCTCATTGCCCTACTAAACACACCATATTGGGCCATAATTGGTCGTAAACACAACTTATTGGTTATATAAACACCTTATTAGGACTCATTGGTGCCAACTAACCCTCATTGTCCCTAAACCCACTTTATTGTGCCATCATTGGTCCTAAACACAACGTATTGGTTATATACACACATTAGTGGGACTCATTGGTCCCAACTAAACACACCTTATTGGGCCATAATTGGTCGTAAACACAACTTATTGGTTATATACACACTTTATTGGGACTCATTGGTCCCAACTGACCCTCATTGCCCTTAAACACACATTATTGGGCCATCATTGGTCCTAAACACAACTTATTGGTTATATGACACACCTTAGTGGGACTCATTGGTCCCAACTAAACACACCTTATTGGGCCATAATTGGTCGTAAACACAACTTATTGGTTATATACACACTTTATTGGGACTCATTGGTCCCAACTGACCATCATTGCCCTTAAACACACATTATTGGGCCATCATTGGTCCTAAACACAACTTATTGGTTATATAAGACACACCTTACTAGGACTTATTGGTCCCAACCGACCCTCATTGCCCTACTAAACACACCTTATTGGGCCATCATTGGTCCTAAACATAACTTATTGGTTATATACACACCTTAGTGGGACTCATTAGTCCCAACTAAACACACCATATTGGGCCATAATTGGTCGTAAACACAACTTATTGGTTATATAAACACCTTATTAGGACTCATTGGTGCCAACTAACCCTCATTGTCCCTAAACCCACTTTATTGTGCCATCATTGGTCCTAAACACAACGTATTGGTTATATACACACATTAGTGGGACTCATTGGTCCCAACTAAACACACCTTATTGGGCCATAATTGGTCGTAAACACAACTTATTGGTTATATACACACTTTATTGGGACTCATTGGTCCCAACTGACCCTCATTGCCCTTAAACACACATTATTGGGCCATCATTGGTCCTAAACACAACTTATTGGTTATATAAGCACACCTTACTAGGACTTATTGGTCCCAACCGACCCTCATTGCCCTACTAAACACACCTTATTGGGCCATCATTGGTCCTAAACACAACTTATTGGTTATATACACACTTTAGTGGGACTCATTGGTCCCCAACTAAACACACCATATTGGGCCATAATTGGTCGTAAACACAACTTATTGGTTATATAAAACACCTTATTAGGACTCAGTGGTGCCAACTAACCCTCATTGTCCCAAAACCCACTTTATTGTGCCATCATTGGTCCTAAACACAACTGTATTGGTTATATAAGACACACCTTACTAGGACTTATTGGTCCTAACCGACCCTCATTGCCCTACTAAACACACCTTATTGGGCCATCATTGGTCCTAAACATAACTTATTGGTTATATACACACCTTAGTGGGACTCATTAGTCCCAACTAAACACACCATATTGGGCCATAATTGGTCGTAAACACAACTTATTGGTTATATAAACACCTTATTAGGACTCATTGGTGCCAACTAACCCTCATTGTCCCTAAACCCACTTTATTGTGCCATCATTGGTCCTAAACACAACGTATTGGTTATATACACACATTAGTGGGACTCATTGGTCCCAACTAAACACACCTTATTGGGCCATAATTGGTCGTAAACACAACTTATTGGTTATATACACACTTTATTGGGACTCATTGGTCCCAACTGACCCTCATTGCCCTTAAACACACATTATTGGGCCATCATTGGTCCTAAACACAACTTATTGGTTATATAAGACACACCTTACTAGGACTTATTGGTCCCAACCGACCCTCATTGCCCTACTAAACACACCTTATTGGGCCATCATTGGTCCTAAACACAACGTATTGGTTATATACACACATTAGTGGGACTCATTGGTCCCAACTAAACACACCTTATTGGGCCATAATTGGTCGTAAACACAACTTATTGGTTATATACACACTTTATTGGGACTCATTGGTCCCAACTGACCCTCATTGCCCTTAAACACACATTATTGGGCCATCATTGGTCCTAAACACAACTTATGGGTTATATAAACACACCTTACTAGGACTTATTGGTCCCTAGGACCGATCCTCATTGCCCTACTAAACACACCTTATTGGGCCATCATTGGTCCTAAACACAACTTATTGGTTATATACACACCTTAGTGGGACTCATTGGTCCCCAACTAAACACACCATATTGGGCCATAATTGGTCGTAAACACAACTTATTGGTTATATAAACACCTTATTGGGACTCAGTGGTGCCAACTAACCCTCATTGTCCCTAAACCCACTTTATTGTGCCATCATTGGTCCTAAACACAACTGTATTGGTTATATAAGACACACCTTACTAGGACTTATTGGTCCCAACCGACCCTCATTGCCCTACTAAACACACCTTATTGGGCCATCATTGGTCCTAAACATAACTTATTGGTTATATACACACCTTAGTGGGACTCATTAGTCCCAACTAAACACACCATATTGGGCCATAATTGGTCGTAAACACAACTTATTGGTTATATAAACACCTTATTAGGACTCATTGGTGCCAACTAACCCTCATTGTCCCTAAACCCACTTTATTGTGCCATCATTGGTCCTAAACACAACGTATTGGTTATATACACACATTAGTGGGACTCATTGGTCCCAACTAAACACACCTTATTGGGCCATAATTGGTCGTAAACACAACTTATTGGTTATATACACACTTTATTGGGACTCATTGGTCCCAACTGACCCTCATTGCCCTTAAACACACATTATTGGGCCATCATTGGTCCTAAACACAACTTATTGGTTATATGACACACCTTAGTGGGACTCATTGGTCCCAACTAAACACACCTTATTGGGCCATAATTGGTCGTAAACACAACTTATTGGTTATATACACACTTTATTGGGACTCATTGGTCCCAACTGACCATCATTGCCCTTAAACACACATTATTGGGCCATCATTGGTCCTAAACACAACTTATTGGTTATATAAGACACACCTTACTAGGACTTATTGGTCCCAACCGACCCTCATTGCCCTACTAAACACACCTTATTGGGCCATCATTGGTCCTAAACATAACTTATTGGTTATATACACACCTTAGTGGGACTCATTAGTCCCAACTAAACACACCATATTGGGCCATAATTGGTCGTAAACACAACTTATTGGTTATATAAACACCTTATTAGGACTCATTGGTGCCAACTAACCCTCATTGTCCCTAAACCCACTTTATTGTGCCATCATTGGTCCTAAACACAACGTATTGGTTATATACACACATTAGTGGGACTCATTGGTCCCAACTAAACACACCTTATTGGGCCATAATTGGTCGTAAACACAACTTATTGGTTATATACACACTTTATTGGGACTCATTGGTCCCAACTGACTCTCATTGCCCTTAAACACACATTATTGGGCCATCATTGGTCCTAAACACAACTTATTGGTTATATAAACACCTTACTAGGACTTATTGGTCCCAACCGACCCTCATTGCCCTACTAAACACACCTTATTGGGCCATCATTGGTCCTAAACACAACTTATTGGTTATATACACACTTTAGTGGGACTCATTGGTCCCCAACTAAACACACCATTATTGGGCCATAATTGGTCGTAAACACAACTTATTGGTTATATAAACACCTTATTAGGACTCATTGGTGCCAACTAACCCTCATTGCCCTCTAAACCCACTTTATTGTGCCATCATTGGTCCTAAACACAACGTATTGGTTATATACACACATTAGTGGGACTCATTGGTCCCAACTAAACACACCTTATTGGGCCATAATTGGTCGTAAACACAACTTATTGGTTATATACACACTTTATTGGGACTCATTGGTCCCAACTGACCCTCATTGCCCTTAAACACACATTATTGGGCCATCATTGGTCCTAAACACAACTTATTGGTTATATAAACACCTTACTAGGACTTATTGGTCCCAGCAGATCCTCGTTGCCCTACTAAACACACCTTATTGGGCCATCATTGGTCCTAAACACAACTTATTGGTTATATACACACCTTATTGGGACTCATTGGTCCCCAACTAAACACACCATATTGGGCCATAATTGGTCGTAAACACAACTTATTGGTTATATAAACACCTTATTAGGACTCATTGGTGCCAACTAACCCTCATTGTCCCAAAACCCACTTTATTGTGCCATCATTGGTCCTAAACACAACTGTATTGGTTATATAAGACACACCTTACTAGGACTTATTGGTCCCAACCGACCCTCATTGCCCTACTAAACACACCTTATTGGGCCATCATTGGTCCTAAACATAACTTATTGGTTATATACACACCTTAGTGGGACTCATTAGTCCCAACTAAACACACCATATTGGGCCATAATTGGTCGTAAACACAACTTATTGGTTATATAAACACACTTATTAGGACTCATTGGTGCCAACTAACCCTCATTGTCCCTAAACCCACTTTATTGTGCCATCATTGGTCCTAAACACAACGTATTGGTTATATACACACATTAGTGGGACTCATTGGTCCCAACTAAACACACCTTATTGGGCCATAATTGGTCGTAAACACAACTTATTGGTTATATACACACTTTATTGGGACTCATTGGTCCCAACTGACCCTCATTGCCCTTAAACACACATTATTGGGCCATCATTGGTCCTAAACACAACTTATTGGTTATATAGACACACCTTACTAGGACTTATTGGTCCCAACCGACCCTCATTGCCCTACTAAACACACCTTATTGGGCCATCATTGGTCCTAAACACAACTTATTGGTTATATACACACCTTAGTGGGACTCATTGGTCCCAACTAAACACACCATATTGGGCCATAATTGGTCGTAAACACAACTTATTGGTTATATAAACACCTTATTAGGACTCAGTGGTGCCAACTAACCCTCATTGTCCCATAAACCCACTTTATTGTGCCATCATTGGTCCTAAACACAACTGTATTGGTTATATAAGACACACCTTACTAGGACTTATTGGTCCTAACCGACCCTCATTGCCCTACTAAACACACCTTATTGGGCCATCATTGGTCCTAAACATAACTTATTGGTTATATACACACCTTAGTGGGACTCATTAGTCCCAACTAAACACACCATATTGGGCCATAATTGGTCGTAAACACAACTTATTGGTTATATAAACACCTTATTAGGACTCATTGGTGCCAACTAACCCTCATTGTCCCTTAAACCCACTTTATTGTGCCATCATTGGTCCTAAACACAACGTATTGGTTATATACACACATTAGTGGGACTCATTGGTCCCAACTAAACACACCTTATTGGGCCATAATTGGTCGTAAACACAACTTATTGGTTATATACACACTTTATTGGGACTCATTGGTCCCAACTGACCCTCATTGCCCTTAAACACACATTATTGGGCCATCATTGGTCCTAAACACAACTTATTGGTTATATAACACACCTTACTAGGACTTATTGGTCCCAACCGACCCTCATTGCCCTACTAAACACACCTTATTGGGCCATCATTGGTCCTAAACACAACTTATTGGTTATATACACACTTTAGTGGGACTCATTGGTCCCCAACTAAACACACCATATTGGGCCATAATTGGTCGTAAACACAACTTATTGGTTATATAAACACATTATTAGGATTCATTGGTGCCAACTAACCCTCATTGTCCCTAAACACACTTTATTGTGCCATCATTGGTCCTAAACACAACTTATTGGTTATATACACACATTAGTGGGACTCATTAGTCCCAACTAAACACACCTTATTGGGCCATAATTGGTCGTAAACACAACTTATTGGTTATATACACACTTTATTGGGACTCATTGGTCCCAACTGACCCTCATTGCCCTTAAACACACATTATTGGGCCATCATTGGTCCTAAACACAACTTATTGGTTATATAAGACACACCTTACTAGGACTTATTGGTCCCAACCGATCCTCATTGCCCTACTAAACACACCTTATTGGGCCATAATTGGTCGTAAACACAACTTATTGGTTATATACACACCTTATTAGGACTCATTGGTGCCAACTAACCCTCATTGTCCCTAAACACACTTTATTGGGCCATCATTGGTCCTAAACACAACTTATTGGTTATATACACACACTTAGTGGGACTCATTGGTCCCAACTAAACACACCTTATTGGGCCATAATTGGTCGTAAACACAACTTATTGGTTATATACACACTTTATTGGGACTCATTGGTCCCAACTGACCCTCATTGCCCTTAAACACACATTATTGGGCCATCATTGGTCCTAAACACAACTTATTGGTTATATACACACCTTACTAGGACTTATTGGTCCCAACCGACCCTCATTGCCCTACTAAACACACCTTATTGGGCCATCATTGGTCCTAAACACAACTTATTGGTTATATACACACCTTAGTGGGACTCATTGGTCCCAACTAAACACACCATATTGGGCCATAATTGGTCGTAAACACAACTTATTGGTTATATAAACACCTTATTAGGACTCATTGGTGCCAACTAACCCTCATTGTCCC
Organism: Deinandra increscens subsp. villosa; assembly: GCA_039602395.1. Taxonomy (NCBI): domain Eukaryota; kingdom Viridiplantae; phylum Streptophyta; class Magnoliopsida; order Asterales; family Asteraceae; genus Deinandra; species Deinandra increscens. The sequence continues at coordinate 21,166 of JBCNJP010009508.1, forward strand.
TAAACCCACTTTATTGTGCCATCATTGGTCCTAAACACAACTTATTGGTTATATACACACACTTAGTGGGACTCATTGGTCCCAACTAAACACACCTTATTGGGCCATAATTGGTCGTAAACACAACTTATTGGTTATATACACACTTTATTGGGACTCATTGGTCCAAACTGACCCTCATTGCCCTTAAACACACATTATTGGGCCATCATTGGTCCTAAACACAACTTATTGGTTATATAAGACACACCTTACTAGGACTTATTGGTCCCAACCGACCCTCATTGCCCTACTAAACACACCTTATTGGGCCATCATTAGTCCTAAACATAACTTATTGGTTATATACACACCTTAGTGGGACTCATTAGTCCCAACTAAACACACCATATTGGGCCATAATTGGTCGTAAACACAACTTATTGGTTATATAAACACATTATTAGGACTCATTGGTTCCAACTAACCCTCATTGTCCCTAAACCCACTTTATTGTGCCATCATTGGTCCTAAACACAACGTATTGGTTATATACACACATTAGTGGGACTCATTGGTCCCAACTAAACACACCTTATCGGGCCATAATTGGTCGTAAACACAACTTATTGGTTATATACACACTTTATTGGGACTCATTGGTCCCAACTGACCCTCATTGCCCTTAAACACACATTATTGGGCCATCATTGGTCCTAAACACAACTTATTGGTTATATAACACACCTTACTAGGACTTATTGGTCCCAGCCGACCCTCATTGCCCTACTAAACACACCTTATTGGGCCATCATTGGTCCTAAACACAACTTATTGGTTATATACACACTTTATTGGGACTCATTGGTCCCCAACTAAACACACCATATTGGGCCATAATTGGTCGTAAACACAACTTATTGGTTATATAAACACCTTATTAGGACTTATTGGTGCCAACTAACCCTCATTGTCCCTAAAACCCACTTTATTGTGCCATCATTGGTCCTAAACACAACGTATTGGTTATATACACACATTAGTGGGACTCATTGGTCCCAACTAAACACACCTTATTGGGCCATAATTGGTCGTAAACACAACTTATTGGTTATATACACACTTTATTGGGACTCATTGGTCCCAACTGACCCTCATTGCCCTTAAACACACATTATTGGGCCATCATTGGTCCTAAACACAACTTATTGGTTATATAAGACACACCTTACTAGGACTTATTGGTCCCAACCGACCCTCATTGCCCTACTAAACACACCTTATTGGGCCATCATTGGTCCTAAACACAACTTATTGGTTATATACACACCTTAGTGGGACTCATTAGTCCCAACTAAACACACCATTATTGGGCCATAATTGGTCGTAAACACAACTTATTGGTTATATAAACACCTTATTAGGACTCATTGGTGCCAACTAACCCTCATTGTCCCTAAACACACTTTATTGTGCCATCATTGGTCCTAAACACAACGTATTGGTTATATACACACATTAGTGGGACTCATTGGTCCCAACTAAACACACCTTATTGGGCCATAATTGGTCGTAAACACAACTTATTGGTTATATACACACTTTATTGGGACTCATTGGTCCCAACTGACCCTCATTGCCCTTAAACACACATTATTGGGCCATCATTGGTCCTAAACACAACTTATTGGTTATATACACACCTTACTAGGACTTATTGGTCCCAGCCGACCCTCATTGCCCTACTAAACACACCTTATTGGGCCATCATTGGTCCTAAACACAACTTATTGGTTATATACACACTTTATTGGGACTCATTGGTCCCCAACTAAACACACCATATTGGGCCATAATTGGTCGTAAACACAACTTATTGGTTATATAAACACACTTATTAGGACTCATTGGTGCCAACTAACCCTCATTGTCCCTAAACACACTTTATTGTGCCATCATTGGTCCTAAACACAACTTATTGGTTATATACACACATTAGTGGGACTCATTAGTCCCAACTAAACACACCTTATTGGGCCATAATTGGTCGTAAACACAACTTATTGGTTATATACACACTTTATTGGGACTCATTGGTCCCAACTGACCCTCATTGCCCTTAAACACACATTATTGGGCCATCATTGGTCCTAAACACAACTTATTGGTTATATAAGACACACCTTACTAGGACTTATTGGTCCCAACCGATCCTCATTGCCCTACTAAACACACCATATTGGGCCATAATTGGTCGTAAACACAACTTATTGGTTATATAAACACCTTATTAGGACTCATTGGTGCCAACTAACCCTCATTGTCCCTAAACCCACTTTATTGTGCCATCATTGGTCCTAAACACAACGTATTGGTTATATACACACATTAGTGGGACTTATTGGTCCCAACTAAACACACCTTATTGGGCCATAATTGGTCGTAAACACAACTTATTGGTTATATACACACTTTATTGGGACTCATTGGTCCCAACTGACCCTCATTGCCCTTAAACACACATTATTGGGCCATCATTGGTCCTAAACACAACTTATTGGTTATATACACACCTTACTAGGACTTATTGGTCCCAACCGACCCTCATTGCCCTACTAAACACACCTTATTGGGCCATCATTGGTCCTAAACACAACTTATTGGTTATATACACACCTTAGTGGGACTCATTGGTCCCAACTAAACACACCATATTGGGCCATAATTGGTCGTAAACACAACTTATTGGTTATATAAACACCTTATTAGGACTCATTGGTGCCAACTAACCCTCATTGTCCCTAAACCCACTTTATTGTGCCATCATTGGTCCTAAACACAACGTATTGGTTATATAACACACATTAGTGGGACTCATTGGTCCCAACTAAACACACCTTATTGGGCCATAATTGGTCGTAAACACAACTTATTGGTTATATACACACTTTATTGGGACTCATTGGTCCCAACTGACCATCATTGCCCTTAAACACACATTATTGGGCCATCATTGGTCCTAAACACAACTTATTGGTTATATAAGACACACCTTACTAGGACTTATTGGTCCCAACCGACCCTCATTGCCCTACTAAACACACCTTATTGGGCCATCATTGGTCCTAAACATAACTTATTGGTTATATACACACCTTAGTGGGACTCATTAGTCCCAACTAAACACACCATATTGGGCCATAATTGGTCGTAAACACAACTTATTGGTTATATAAACACATTATTAGGACTCATTGGTTCCAACTAACCCTCATTGTCCCTAAACCCACTTTATTGTGCCATCATTGGTCCTAAACACAACGTATTGGTTATATACACACATTAGTGGGACTCATTGGTCCCAACTAAACACACCTTATTGGGCCATAATTGGTCGTAAACACAACTTATTGGTTATATACACACTTTATTGGGACTCATTGGTCCCAACTGACCCTCATTGCCCTTAAACACACATTATTGGGCCATCATTGGTCCTAAACACAACTTATTGGTTATATAACACACCTTACTAGGACTTATTGGTCCCAACCGACCCTCATTGCCCTACTAAACACACCTTATTGGGCCATCATTGGTCCTAAACACAACTTATTGGTTATATACACACCTTAGTGGGACTCATTAGTCCCAACTAAACACACCATATTGGGCCATAATTGGTCGTAAACACAACTTATTGGTTATATAAACACCTTATTAGGACTTATTGGTGCCAACTAACCCTCATTGTCCCTAAAACCCACTTTATTGTGCCATCATTGGTCCTAAACACAATGTATTGGTTATATACACACATTAGTGGGACTCATTGGTCCCAACTAAACACACCTTATTGGGCCATAATTGGTCGTAAACACAACTTATTGGTTATATACACACTTTATTGGGACTCATTGGTCCCAACTGACCCTCATTGCCCTTAAACACACATTATTGGGCCATCATTGGTCCTAAACACAACTTATTGGTTATATAAGACACACCTTACTAGGACTTATTGGTCCCAACCGACCCTCATTGCCCTACTAAACACACCTTATTGGGCCATAATTGGTCCTAAACACAACTTATTGGTTATATACACACCTTAGTGGGACTCATTGGTCCCAACTAAACACACCATATTGGGCCATAATTGGTCGTAAACACAACTTATTGGTTATATAAACACATTATTAGGACTCATTGGTGCCAACTAACCCTCATTGTCCCTAAACACACTTTATTGTGCCATCATTGGTCCTAAACACAACGTATTGGTTATATACACACATTAGTGGGACTCATTGGTCCCAACTAAACACACCTTATTGGGCCATAATTGGTCGTAAACACAACTTATTGGTTATATACACACTTTACTGGGACTCATTGGTCCCAACTGACCCTCATTGCCCTTAAACACACATTATTGGGCCATCATTGGTCCTAAACACAACTTATTGGTTATATACACACCTTACTAGGACTTATTGGTCCCAACCGATCCTCATTGCCCTACTAAACACACCTTATTGGGCCATCATTGGTCCTAAACACAACTTATTGGTTATATACACACTTTATTGGGACTCATTGGTCCCAACTAAACACACCATATTGGGCCATAATTGGTCGTAAACACAACTTATTGGTTATATAAACACCTTATTAGGACTCATTGGTGCCAACTAACCCTCATTGTCCCTAAACCCACTTTATTGTGCCATCATTGGTCCTAAACACAACGTATTGGTTATATACACACATTAGTGGGACTCATTGGTCCCAACTAAACACACCTTATTGGGCCATAATTGGTCGTAAACACAACTTATTGGTTATATACACACTTTATTGGGACTCATTGGTCCCAACCGACCCTCATTGCCTTACTAAACACACATTATTGGGCCATCATTGGTCCTAAACATAACTTATTGGTTATATACACACTTTATTGGGACTCATTGGTCCCAACTAAATACACATTATTGGGCCATCATTGGTCCTAAACACAACTTATTGGTTATATAAGACACACCTTACTAGGACTTATTGGTCCCAACCGACCCTCATTGCCCTACTAAACACACCTTATTGGGCCATCATTGGTCCTAAACACAACTTATTGGTTATATACACACCTTAGTGGGACTCATTAGTCCCAACTAAACACACATTATTGGGCCATCATTGGTCCTAAACACAACTTATTGGTTATATACACACCTTACTAGGACTTATTGGTCCTAACCGACCCTCATTGCCCTACTAAACACACCTTATTGGGCCATCATTGGTCCTAAACATAACTTATTGGTTATATACACACCTTAGTGGGACTCATTAGTCCCAACTAAACACACCATATTGGGCCATAATTGGTCGTAAACACAACTTATTGGTTATATAAACACCTTATTAGGACTCATTGGTGCCAACTAACCCTCATTGTCCCTAAACCCACTTTATTGTGCCATCATTGGTCCTAAACACAACGTATTGGTTATATACACACATTAGTGGGACTCATTGGTCCCAACTAAACACACCTTATTGGGCCATAATTGGTCGTAAACACAACTTATTGGTTATATACACACTTTATTGGGACTCATTGGTCCCAACTGACCCTCATTGCCCTTAAACACACATTATTGGGCCATCATTGGTCCTAAACACAACTTATTGGTTATATAACACACCTTACTAGGACTTATTGGTCCCAACCGACCCTCATTGCCCTACTAAACACACCTTATTGGGCCATCATTGGTCCTAAACATAACTTATTGGTTATATACACACCTTAGTGGGACTCATTAGTCCCAACTAAACACACCATATTGGGCCATAATTGGTCGTAAACACAACTTATTGGTTATATAAACACCTTATTAGGACTCATTGGTGCCAACTAACCCTCATTGTCCCTAAACCCACTTTATTGTGCCATCATTGGTCCTAAACACAACGTATTGGTTATATACACACATTAGTGGGACTCATTGGTCCCAACTAAACACACCTTATTGGGCCATAATTGGTCGTAAACACAACTTATTGGTTATATACACACTTTATTGGGACTCATTGGTCCCAACTGACCCTCATTGCCCTTAAACACACATTATTGGGCCATCATTGGTCCTAAACACAACTTATTGGTTATATAAGACACACCTTACTAGGACTTATTGGTCCCAACCGACCCTCATTGCCCTACTAAACACACCTTATTGGGCCATCATTGGTCCTAAACACAACTTATTGGTTATATACACACCTTAGTGGGACTCATTAGTCCCAACTAAACACACCATATTGGGCCATAATTGGTCGTAAACACAACTTATTGGTTATATAAACACCTTATTAGGACTCATTGGTGCCAACTAACCCTCATTGTCCCTAAACCCACTTTATTGTGCCATCATTGGTCCTAAACACAACGTATTGGTTATATACACACATTAGTGGGACTCATTGGTCCCAACTAAACACACCTTATTGGGCCATAATTGGTCGTAAACACAACTTATTGGTTATATACACACTTTATTGGGACTCATTGGTCCCAACTGACCCTCATTGCCCTTAAACACACATTATTGGGCCATCATTGGTCCTAAACACAACTTATTGGTTATATAAGACACACCTTACTAGGACTTATTGGTCCCAACCGACCCTCATTGCCCTACTAAACACACCTTATTGGGCCATCATTGGTCCTAAACACAACTTATTGGTTATATACACACCTTAGTGGGACTCATTAGTCCCAACTAAACACACATTATTGGGCCATCATTGGTCCTAAACACAACTTATTGGTTATATACACACCTTACTAGGACTTATTGGTCCTAACCGACCCTCATTGCCCTACTAAACACACCTTATTGGGCCATCATTGGTCCTAAACATAACTTATTGGTTATATACACACCTTAGTGGGACTCATTAGTCCCAACTAAACACACCATATTGGGCCATAATTGGTCGTAAACACAACTTATTGGTTATATAAACACCTTATTAGGACTCATTGGTGCCAACTAACCCTCATTGTCCCTAAACCCACTTTATTGTGCCATCATTGGTCCTAAACACAACGTATTGGTTATATACACACATTAGTGGGACTCATTGGTCCCAACTAAACACACCTTATTGGGCCATAATTGGTCGTAAACACAACTTATTGGTTATATACACACTTTATTGGGACTCATTGGTCCCAACTGACCCTCATTGCCCTTAAACACACATTATTGGGCCATCATTGGTCCTAAACACAACTTATTGGTTATATACACACCTTACTAGGACTTATTGGTCCCAACCGACCCTCATTGCCCTACTAAACACACCTTATTGGGCCATCATTGGTCCTAAACATAACTTATTGGTTATATACACACCTTAGTGGGACTCATTAGTCCCAACTAAACACACCATATTGGGCCATAATTGGTCGTAAACACAACTTATTGGTTATATAAACACCTTATTAGGACTCATTGGTGCCAACTAACCCTCATTGTCCCTAAACCCACTTTATTGTGCCATCATTGGTCCTAAACACAACGTATTGGTTATATACACACATTAGTGGGACTCATTTGTCCCAACTAAACACACCTTATTGGGCCATAATTGGTCGTAAACACAACTTATTGGTTATATACACACTTTATTGGGACTCATTGGTCCCAACTGACCCTCATTGCCCTTAAACACACATTATTGGGCCATCATTGGTCCTAAACACAACTTATTGGTTATATAAGACACACCTTACTAGGACTTATTGGTCCCAACCGACCCTCATTGCCCTACT